>BQNB010106899.1:0-23289 GCA_026074375.1 Tanacetum coccineum | reverse complement strand
AATAGCAAGTTTAGTATTTTGTTCTTGTGTTCATCTTGGTATAGATATTGATATTCCGCGTCAATATTTGTATTCACTGTTTTTGTCTCTCATAGTATCTTTGGATTTATTCAAAGGACTATAAGTCGTTTAAGGCTCATTGAGATCCTGTTGATAAGGACCTACAATTATTGAGTACACGGTTGCTAAGTCCTTATCCTTGTAAATACAGTTTTGGGATGATTGGGATTCATGGTAGTATTTATTTCACGAAAGAATAGGGAAGAAAAGTTAAGTCAATACCCCCATATGTTGTCAAATGATCTCCATGTTATTTTGATCCACCTCAAATTGGGTCATTAGTTAGATTGTAAATATCAAGCATGTAAAAGCTCAAGTGTAGGGATACGTGTTATAAACCCCTATGTTGTATTATGTTACTTTAAAAAAAAGAAAAGAAAAAAAGAAAAGAGATTGATGTAGAGTTATGTAGAGTTTGCATATCTTCGTCGGAGTCTTGGCTTAGCTACCAAATCAGCGTGTATTCGTGTAAATAATTAGCTAACCCTTCCACTCCAAATTCACCCAAAGTCACCACCCAAACGTATCCCATCCGTTTCCGTTTCCATTATATGTTATCTTACACCTACACCCCACAACCCTTTTAAATACCTCTTAGATAGTAATGAATAATACTTGCACCTAGCGGTGGAGGTTTGATCCTTTACCAAGCCTATGATAATTTATATGCTATGACAGGTAATGAGTGTAATTTTCTGTTTCCTCTATATGTTATAATTCATTATACACTCGAGTGAAAGAGAGAATCCCAAACACTTATGTGAGGTGCTAGTATGTATTTTTTGTGCTTTTAATTACGAGGTCTAGAAGGTTGTGTTGTAGAATATGTTTAAAGAGTAGGTAAAATGACTCCTCATATTGTTATTGTCTAGATAGACTAGCCTATTTGCTTGAGGACAAGCAAATCCCAAGTGTAAGGGTATTTGATGAGGTGTCATTTTATACACTTTTTCAGGGTCGTTTAACCCCCAAAATCGTGTATTTATGCCCAAAATAGGTACTTAATCGTTCATTTTTAGGTATTTCGCATTTGGAGTACATTTGGATGAATTACACGTGACTTGGGCTCATTTGGAAAAGAAATGGACGAGATTACGAACCAACACCAAGACTCTTGAAGATTTGTACTTATAGAGTCTGGAGACGGCGTCACAAGCTATACACGACGCCGTCAGACCTCATCAAGTGACGACGTCACATCATTCATGATGGGTCAGCCTACAACCGACTCAAATGTAGATCTAGAAGATTCTTCTCACGACGACGTCACGACTAAAACGCGAAGCCGTCGCATCGTTTTTCCTATATATACAAACCCGAATTTAGGGTTTTGAGTGTGTAACGTTAGAATAAAAAGAGGGTACGAACCCTAGTTCGTTTAGCAGCTGTAGGAGACGATTTTAGGGCCTAAAAACCCTATTGTACTTCTTCCAATTCATGTTTTAATCAAGTAAGGTTTATGTAAGGTCTAAAAATCAGGATCAATAAGCAATAAAGTGTATAGTCTAGAGAGAGAAAGTAGAGAGAGAAAGAGGGAGGAGGAGGATTAGAGAAAAGATTAGAATTAGATTAAGAAACACCTAGAGACACACTAGAAGACACACCTCACAAATGAGGTGGTGAAGGGGTATTTATACCATTTTACAATGAATGACCATGGAGCCCTTGTCTTCTAGACATTTACAATTTAGCCCCTTTGACTTATAGTCTTTGACTATTTACCATCTACCTAACCTATTACACAATAATATTTCATTATTTATTACAAGACATTTATCTCAATAAGATCATCACTTTTATCAATCCTAACAATCTTCCCCTAAGGGACGATCATTGAAATCTCTCTTTGATTGCATTAACGATCATCATTTTCTTATTCGTAACGATCTTCCCCTAAAGGATGATCATTGAGATTTCTCTTGTGACTTTGAACTTTGAACTTTAATACTTGTTTGTCTTGAGTCTTGTTGTGTAATAGTGGTCTTGTTCCAATCATGCTCTTGTGATCTTGATCTTGATCTTTTCATTTTCTTTTTCCTTTGCCTTTGAGATCTTTTCATGTCATCATTCTTTACCGATAAAATATAGAAAAGTTAACAAATAATCTTTCCTACAACCCTAGATTTGTTAACCGAGATCGAATGCCTTCCCTAAAAAAAAACCTATCTCGCGTGAACGATAAAAACAACCCCAAGTCTTGCCTATACTACACTACAATGATTAGGTGCACTGCCTAGGGAGTTGTAAAACTTCTCGTGTTGAAGTCCTACGATGACCGCACATCAAATAGACAACAACACAGTTTACCATTCTACACTATACGCATAGTCGCATAGTTCATATGCATCGAACAATTGTTCCCCGGTTAAGATATAATGATATATGACAGTGAAGACACACGACAAGCATATTATGTACCAGCCAAGGAGGTAAGGTAACATGCCCTCATTGTCTAGTGAGAAGATCTACATGTGGCCTCCACAGAGTTTATCTCCAAACCCTACATGTCTCTTTATAAATAGAAGGTATCCCTCACAACATCTCCAAGTAAGTTGATACACAACGTTGGTTTTTTGGGTAAAGGGTTTCTCTGGTAAATTTATTACTCCAAAAAATAATTCAGTACAATGGATGTGGGTGAATCCCACATCTCAGCCCGTTACATAGGCAACCTACTTCCTTAAAGAAGGTACACATAAAGACTAGACTACAATTGACTCAACATCAAGTAACATGTTTCTTCTTTCGACATCGAACCTTGATATCGAAATTATCGCATTTAGATTGAATATGGATACAATTCATCGTCATATGGGTCATAGTCGTATTCAGCATTCTCATATGTTTCCCTATATTGTTCCAGCAAGCTCTTAGTACCATATCTAACCCCTGACGTTTTTAAAGCCAGAAAATTTGCCATTTCGTTATCAACCGGTGCAACTTCATCCTCACTATCATGATCATCTACATAATCAACCTTTTTAACAGGTTTACCATCATCATCCACAAGCACACATGTCCCCTTTATAATGTGTTTTTCAAGCATATTAATCTTTTCTACTAAGGGGGTAGCACTTTGCCCTTCCCCTTTCACACTAGACGTAGAAGCCTTATTACCCAATTCTACTTCCACATTAGCCAAGTCATTAACATTTAAAACCTGCAACGAGTTACTAAGGGAAAAGGTACCATTACCTGATGTCAAGACATTCGGCATACTTGCCCTTTTTAAAGAGTTACCTGATGTTGAGACATTCTTCTTACCATTAGTACCTTCAGTCGATTGATTTACTTTAGGGCGATAATGAGTTTTTTGTTTCACTAAGACCTGTTTAAAGTTTTTGGTGCCTTCATTATTACCACTTTATTTCTTCTTTTTCACTTTAACAAAGCATTCATCATCAGCCTCGGATGATCCACCATTGCCTTTATCCACCTTATTCACCACTCGTTTCAGAGATTTGGACATATAACAAAACAAAGTGACCAAAATATTAAGCAACGACACACATAAAGGAGTTCCCACACGTATTCAACACAAATAGATTTCTTTCAAATATCCAAGTTCCTTCAAGATTAGTGAACAGCCAAAACCTTGCTAAAAACCATTACAAGCATTCAATTTCAATTAAAATTCTTACATAGCTGCTCCTACCCTATGATTCTAAACACATGAAATTCGTATACGAGTCTAGCATAATTAGAGTATCAATTTTTGTGGCGATCAAGCTTAACCCATCCAATGTATACGCAACCAGCGGGACATCATGGAACTTTACCCAAACGAGAACACGAGAAAATTCTTCCTTAAGGAGACTCACGGAGGGAGACCACTTATTTAGAAATATAGGGACTCCACGAATCATCCATGGACCATCTCTAAATCAAATCAACACCCTTAGTAGATGAGAACTTAAGAAAGAAAGAAACTTTTCACCGGCGTTACTTTCTCTATGCCATACTTTTTCTAATTGTTTCGAACAAACATTCCACGACAGGGAAAGCAAGCCTTTTACCAATAAAATACCTGTAAAGAGAATCTTTCATTCTATCATTTACCTCATTTACCAAAGCCAAAGGTAACCAAATGTCAAAATCAACATGTTTTGGCACATTAGCATCAAGCCTTCCGAATAATTAGTCCATAGGTATTCAACCACATAGGGCTAAGCTTATTAGCATAAGATGAGGAAGCGTCTTTCATAATAGAACCAAGTCCATCCTGATCACTCCTGTTTATAGTGGGGGATACCACATTAACAATGTTAGTACTAGGAGTATTACAGATAATAGTTAGAGTAAGCTCAAGAACTTGTCTCATATCCCCACCCATAACTGTATTCCTTTTATTAAGACCTCCCTCCTAGACATGAATGATACCTGTAATAAGAACTAACGACAGAAAACCAGAAACCAAACCAAATCTACACGAACCATTAGTGTTATTCTTGCCAGCCGGTTGTTCAACTTGCTTTTTATTCTTCTTACCTCCCCCTGCGGGATCCAAGAACCCCGCTTTCATACTCAACACATGCACACATCAACCCACAATACACAATCAGGCAAGCACGTCTTGCAATACCAAGTCGATCCACAAAACCTAAAAGAGATCTTGTAAATCAATTAACAAAAAAGTTACAGCCACACAAACCACGATTGAATCACACAAACAGACCTGGATGATGGATGAGCAGATCATATTAATCAAAAGAACACCACCAGAAGATAGATCAATCAAAACATTAAAACCCTAAATAATCGATAAAGAAGAAAATAAAATCCTAGGATCGAAAAACCTTAACGACAAACACAGGAACAAAACAAAGATCAAGCACAGAGAAAAGATTAAAACAAAAGAATTAATCTTAATCCATAATATAATCAGTGATTGAAACGAGTAGATCGATTAGGAGTTTCAAGTTAGGGTTTCGGTGGGGAGTCGCCAAAATCGCCAAAAAGTAGGGAGAGGGTTCAATCTCTATTTTTTCGTTTAATACACGAGCTTCTTGATCTCATTCATCTCTTCGAGTCCTTACCATTCTACATGAAAAACCAAACAACAGAACGATCCCAAATCCATCTCCAATCACGTTTTACATACCTATACAATCTCATGGAGAACACCAAGTTATCAGGCTAACTTCTAAAGACAGGCCAATTCAAGAAAGTAGAAGTCATGTTAGCTTAAAGGGTCTGAGGATACAGTCTTGGGTGGATAGCTTCACAAAGCTGGTGTCAAACAGGTTGGGTGCCACAGTACATCCGAGGGAAGGACTACAATACATTCAAGTCACGCTGACTACATTGGCTTACTTGAAACCAAGGTTGCAAAAATCGTGAATCATAAGCCAGGAGGTCGACCACCTTGTAGCTTGTAATCGGTCTAGGCGGGATTAATCGACGATTAATCATATTGGCATTTCTGACAAAATTTGGGTATTTTCGGCAAGTTTTGTGTATTTTCGGCGAGTTTTAGGTACTATTGGCAAGATTTTTTCTAAAAAATAACTTGTAATAGATTTAAACAATTACTATAAGTGATCAAAACAAGTTTATGGTGAGTTTTAGGTACTTCCGGCAAGATTAGAAGGTTTTCGGCAAGTTTGACCACCGTTGATCGCCGTTGACCATGGTTGACCTATTTGTTTGACCCTGTTACATAAATCGGCAAAGGTCGGTGGCCTTGTAGCGCCTAGGCAGCGATTTAATCGGACCTTGTCTAACCTTTTTTTGTACACTTCTTGAAAACAAACAACAAAACGAACCATGTGTCTAGTTATCCACGTAAAACCAAATCCACCTACTTATATACGTCTCGCATCTATATACATAATAGGCAGTGTACACCAACACCTATCAATAACTCTTAGGTTAGCGTTACCACAAGCCTAGTTTAAAGAGACACCCTAATATCACTACCCAGATCATCCCATGTGTAACATTTGTACTACACTACCCTACACGCAAATACATATTGATAAGGGAAACATAGTTAGACAAATTGCAAACACACTTATAGGAGACAACAACACCACCCTGGCTCACATTCCCTTGAGCACCTTAGGATAGAAATTTAATGGATGAGTCCACCATATGGACACCCAAACAAACATGCCCCGAGAAATCACCCACGGCCATTAGCATCCAGAATTTGATTTAGGGCATTCTTAAAGAACAAGTAGGGAACATTCACATGATTCAATCATGACACTCGAGAAATAAGAGGGGTAGTGAGGTTATAAAATGGCAGCGCGACCAATTGCCAAAACATTTCATGGGTAACCTTTTATCCTAACATCCTAACCCCGTTCCATCACAACAATGATAGCCTCATTCAAGGTTAGTAGAATATACATGGATAAAGGAAGCTCAGTCGACATAATGTATGATCAGTGCTTTAATAAGCTCCTAGAGCACATTAGGTGTGGGCTCGAGCCACAAACTACATCGTTGATCAGTTTTTGAGGAGAAATATCCTACCCCGAGGACGTAATCACTCTAGAACTAACAGTCGGAACATAACCCCATTGTCGAGTACAAACATATTACAATTTCATATTGTCAAATCCAATCCTAGTACAATGTGATACTAGGAAGACCAACGCTTCAAAAGCCCAGTAATGAAAAATGTTTTTACCATTAGTCCATGTTCAAATATTCCAATAGGGGCGTGATCGCTAACGGCAAAAGTTGACTACCCTAGTACCTGGTTGAGATGCAAGCTTAGTCGTTGTAGTCGAAGAAAGAAACATCATGGAGATCATATGGGAGCCTATTATATAGGATAATTCCAAAGAGGAAAGGGTCATCATCAATCCTGAATACCCAGATTAGCCTATCATAATTGGAGTAAGCCTCCTACCTCACGTGAAAAACCAACTAAGTTTCAACTACTAGCAACATCTAAATTTTATTCGCCTAAAACTGTCAGAGATGACCGGTGTCCTTGAATTAGTAGAACATAGTATAGGCCTGAACAAATATGCACCTGTTGTTCGACAGAAAAGACACAGTCTTTCTTTAGACATGTTTCAGGTATTAATTCCCAGGTCACTGGCCTAATCCAGGCAGGCAATTGCGTACGCGAGCATGTTCTCTCAAACAATACCAAACACTAAGGTATGTCAAACCAGTCATGGTTAAGAAAAGCAATGGTACATGAAATATGTGTGTCGACTTCACCAGCCTAAACAAGGCGTCCCCAAAAGGCAACTACTCATTGCCTCTTATTGATTGGAAAGTGGAATCCTTAGATGATTTCAAATACACATGATTGCTTGAGCCATATAAAGGGTATCACTAAATTCTGATGAAAGAGTCTGAACGAAGACAAGATCGCATTCTACACCAATCAAGGGGATTGTATTTGGCTACACAAAAAGCCTTCCGGTTTTGAAGAAATGTGGCGCCACCTATCGGGCACTATAGACAGAGAGTATAGAGATTAAATTGATGTCATCTTGAAGCATGTATCGAATGATATGTCATCAAAAGCATAACAAAAGCACCTATTGCCCACATCATTGAAACATTCCCAAAACCTCATTGCATCACACATAAAGCCTGATAAGTAAGTGTACGGTTTGAGGGTATATAAAGAAGGTATAGCGATCACATAATGCGATGCCAAAAACGGGAAGTAGGAGGCAAACCTCAAAAATATATAGGCAATATTAGACATGACTCCACCCAGGAATTTGACATAATTACAAATCCTGAACGAGAATCTCGCAGATCTCACCGGTTCCTATCAAGAGAATCTAGAAAACAACTATCATTTTTCAAAGTCTTGATTAAATTCAACAAGAAAAAAGTATACGAACAGACTGAGGAATCTGAAGTAGCATTTCAAGACCTCAAGGTATTCCTAGCCGATCTACCTATCCTGACAACTTTGATACCTAGGCGGAAACCTTCACTATGTCTCTTGCAGCCTCTCATAAAGCCGTCAATTCCAGTGCCCCGCATGAAAAAGCAAGCTTTAAAAACCAATGTAGGTTTAGGATTGGGCTAGACTTACGAGAAATAAAAATACACAATTATATAAAATAAAAATACACAATTTAACTTAAATAGATTTCATTAAAATTAAACACACATTACATTAAATAAAAAACATTACATAAAATAAAATAAAAATTACGTAAACTAAAAATAAAACGTAAACATAAAAACACATAAATTAAACTAGTTTTTGAGTTGATATGAAGCCCGATTTACTTTATGATGGCTTTGTTGATAGTCCGCATCCATCGGATCCATGGGTCTACAATGTGTAAACTTTCAAGTCCCGCGCACCTTTTGAGAAACATATAACACAACTTTCGCGCTTGTCTCTCATTGATAACGTCTATCTTTGTCTTGCGGTCTAACTCGTATTGTTGTTGCATCATTTCTTGAAACATTGTCGGGTTTGAACCGAAACTAGCGATCGAGTTTGAAGAACGTTGACTCTTAGCAATCCTTTGTAGGCCGGGTGGACGCGGCAACGCGTCGTCTCCAAAGTGCTCGGGTTCCTCATCGGTAATCCGTCTTCGGCTTTACTTGCCATTGTCGAATCCGGATTTTTTCACTTGTGCTTGTCTTTCAAAATTAACCAAGCGCTCTTGTGTTTAAAATACAATTAGTTTTCCTTGTAAGTCTAGATTGGACTCTATATATAAATAGATCCCTAGACATTGTTTTATGTGTGCACAAGAAAAGATATAGACGTCTAGTTGGTTTGGTGTAGCCTCAAGGTCTTTGACCCTATTATAGTTAGGTAACCGTTCTATACTGATCATATAGAATTGGGGCTTGGTGTGAATATATGAATGCAAAACCTTGTTTGATAACATTGATTCTTTGTTTAAATTTCGTTGTGCTATATCAATCTTTGTTATTATTAATCCTAGATAAGTTCTAAACAAACTCGAGCTTTAAATCGATCTCCACAATTGGTATCAGAGCCAAGTGGCCCATGATCTAGGATCTATAAGGTTTTATAATTGAAGAAAGAAGATTTTGTATTAAAAGAAACCTAAAAAATTCGATTGTGGTTTCTATTTTCGTCACTTTCTGCACAGCTGTGGTAAAAAGAGGATATCTCATTCGTTAACCGTTGAATCTTAACGAAATTTTTATTGAAGGTTCTTTACTCATAAAGGCATATTCTCACTGGAGGGATCTTCAATCTGAGCTTTTAATTGAAAGATATAAATTTTTGAAATCTGTTGCAGAAAAGTTAAAGTTGGTATGGTTTTACTTCTTTTTTCATCATTGTTTTTAATAGTGTTTTTTTTCTTGTTATTGTTATTGGAAGTTTTTCTTTGAACACTGGGTAGTAAAGAGAAGGAATGAGGAATGAAGGAGGATACAAAGAAGTTTGTGAAAATTAGGGTTTTAATTCATAAATCATTTTTAAAGTGGAAGCTAAGAGTTTGAATTTAGGTTCTTGTGGAAAGTTTATTGAAGTGGTTATCATGTTAATACTGATTGGAAGTTACTACTGCTTCATACATGGTTACTACTGCTCTACAACAGTTAATACGCTCGAAGACAAAGTTAATGTTGCTATCATAAGATAGATAATACAGCTTTATTGCATGGTTAATGCCGGCTCTTGCTTCGTTTAATAACTGCTTCTATTGTTTTTAATAAACTGCTTCATTAGTGCTGCTCCGACAAAAGCAAATACAAGTTTATTGAAGTTAGTACTAGCTAGCACAAAGTTTATTGTATGCATAGATACTATATAGTTAGTACTGCTAGTGAAAGTTAGTGCTGCTGAAGAACTTCAAAGAAAATATGCTAAGTAGTTAGTGTTGCTAGTACAAAATTACGACTAGGCTTAGCTTAAGTTTAATACAGCTTGACAAAAGTAATACTGCAGTTTAGTGGTACTACTGCTAGTGTATTTTTACTACTGCTAAACCATTAGTGCTGCTCTTCATTGTTACTACTGCTTGGTATCGATTACTACTGTTAGTCATTTTTCAAACCTAATGCGAAATTAGTGCTGCTCGTCATGGATGGACACATGGTAATATTGCCGTTACTACTGGTGGTTAGTTATTTGTACAGTTCTTATGGTTGATTCTAATACTTTTGGTCAAGAGATGGTTAACATATTGGTTTCAGGGGAAGCATATGATAAATGTTAACCATAAGGGATATGTGTTACATGCACCACCTGAGGGGAAGGGTATTGATTCTTAAAATTGCTTAAGTCATTATTACAAACTACCTAGTTAAGTTTTCTACTGTTTGAATTCATTATTCTTATTATGCGTCATGGAGGGTAATTTGAGACATTAGAAAGCTTGGATTAGAAGTATGACATATGGTTTGTAGTTATAAAGATCAAAGTTGCATATGTTTACTGTACCCTATTGGTTTAATGACAAAAAGGGGAAGATGTTACACAGATAATATGATTTGCAACGTATTAAGTGTGGTGACATGGAGATCTCAACTTAAGGGGAAGATTGTTTCATTTATGAAAGATCAAGATGTTTGTTTCATCATCATTAAATAGGGGAAGATTGTTGGGAATTATATTGATTTGATGATACAAAACAATGATACAAAACAATGAAACAAGAATGAAACAAAAGGAATCAAAGTCGTCAAGATTGGAATTCTACAAAGATGGAGAATTTTAGAAGATTTGGTCAAAGATATGAAGATAAAGATTAGGAAGATTTAGTTTCCTAATACAATTAGTTTTCCTTGTAAGTCTAGATTGGACTCTATATATAAAGAGATCCCTAGACATTGTTTTTGTGTGCAGAAGTAAAGATGTAGACGTCTAGTTGGTTTGGTGTAGCCTCAAGGTCTTGACCCTGTTATAGTTAGGAACCGTTCTAACTGATCAATAGAATTGGGGCTTGTTGTGAATAATGAATGCACCACCTGTTAATAACATTGATTCCTCTTGCATTAACATTCCGCTATGCTATATCAATCTTTGTTATTATTAATCCTATATAAGTTCTAAACAAACTTGAGCTTAAACGATTCTCCACACGTTTTCCTTTTGTTTTTGCCGACATCGGGGTAGGGGCTTCGCCTTTTTCGTCTTGTGGTTGGTGGGATTGTTGGTTGGATTGTTGTTGGAAAAAACCCTGTTGGTTTTGTTGTTGTTGAGAAATTCAGGTATAATGCATTTGTTGTTGAAGTTGCCAATGTTGAAATGCAATTTGTTGATCGGGATTAAGATACGGTTTATAGTTGGGATAGTAAGGCAATTTGTGTCGGTTGGGATTATCCGAAGATACGAGCCTGTAAATTGTTGTGAGGGTTGTTAGCATACCCGAGATTCATGTGTTGGTAGTGTTGTTAGGGGTTTATATGGTAGAGAACAAAAAAGAGAAGTATATAAATATGTGTTATAAATTATATTGGAAGGGTATGTAAAATATGATAGAATAAGGAGGTATTTATAGGATAGAATAAGGAGAACAAAATAAGAGAAGTATATAATAGTGTGTTATAAATTATATTGGAAGAGTGTGTAAAATATGGTAGAATAAGGAGGTATTTAAGAATACGAGCCTGTAATTTGTTTGTGAGGGTTGTTAAGCATACCCGTGAATCCAATTGTTGGTTGTGTTGGCAGGGATTAATAATGAGTGACAACAAAATAGAGAAGTATATAATAAGTGTGTTATAAATTAAATATAGGAAGAGTGGAGTATAATATGATAGAATAAGAGGATTTAATAGATTTTTAAGGGGTAAACATTTAAAAAAAAGTGAGGATTTTTAGGCCAGAAAACGGCTATATCCAATAATTCGGTTCTAACGTTAAAATTTTTCCAAAAAAAAAGGAAATAAGCTACCAGCGTGGGCTCGTGGCTTCGACGTGAAAAGGTAAGTGTTGGTCCTAATAATTGTGTAAAACATGAATACTTTAAAAAATGAAGAACAAGGTTTACACAATACCCATTAGACAACTAATAACATAATTTGTACTTTTCAATATTATAAATCGTATTAGAAATGAATCAAAGATTTACAAGGGATAGTTACGGAACACTATCCCGATTGAATGATAAATAAACTCTCATGAATCAAAGCTAAGCTTATACTTCATAAGAGGATGATCCTATCAACTATAATACATTTGTATTATTTTGTGTTTGTTTATAATCGATGTCTACTTCCTATTACAAAACATTTCTTATATATTAGATAAAAGTACAAGTAGCATGTGATGTGTTGAGGTGTGTCATGCATGTCTCTCATTTTCTTCAGTCCACCATTCTTTTATCAGGCTAAGCCCGAAAACAATGGTATTCCCTGAGTGACTCGCTTAAGCTCATCACCATTCATAATTCAAGAACCAACCTAGTTTGGTTCTCCTTTTCCGGCATCTTTTTCAACGACGTAACTTTCCGGCAAGCTTTTTGATAAACAAACCGGTGTGGTTGCTTCCGTGCTGAAGTTCTGAGATTTTGTGTGATAAAGGATGGATTGAGATTTTTTGTTTAGATAAGTTGTAGTCTCGATGTTGTGGAGTGGTTTTAGATCTCAATATTCGATCTGGGTTTTATTATGAGTTGGTAATGAAGTGGAGAGTAATGGGTTTTTTTTTAGTTGTTAATGATGTGGATCTGCTTTGGTGTGGATTTTTTGTTTATTTGAGATGATGGGTACATATCAGATGAATATGACGTGAGGTAAGGATGACATTTTGGTTTTTTTTTTTTTTTTTTGGTAAGTTATCAGTACGTAAAAAGAAGTCGTTATGCTCACTTACTACTATTTAACTTAGGCTATTTTTATATTTAAATAGGGGGAGATTGTTGGGTCAAAATATTAACCAATTGTCCCTGACAAGTATTTAAATATAAATAGCCTAATTACTCACTAAATAAATAGTGAGTTACTTACTGATAAAGAAATCAGTGAGTGTTGTAAAAAGCTCTTTCAACATCAAGCCTCAGGGACGTCGAAGACCAACTAAAAAAACACTTTATCTCACTGATGCGGTGTCAGTGAGTAAAGTACATGAGCTACAAGCAACTTGAGAGTCTTTGAGATTTGACAAATATCTCAATGACTCTCAATGTCTCCTCCCTGAAGAAAACAAACAATATATATGTGGGGACCAAGCAAGTTAAAGAGTTTTCATAAAAGTGGAAACAAGTGTCTTACAAAAGTAAAGTATGGTTGTTGCTTATCCAAAAAGGGAGACATGCATGACACACCTCATCAATCATCACATGCTACTTGTACTTCTATCTAATATATAAGAAATGTTTTGTAATAGGAAGTAGACATCGATTCTAAACAAACACAAAATAATACAAATGTATTATAGTTGATAGGATCATCCTCTCATGAAGTATAAGCTTAGCTTTGATCATGAGAGTTCATTTGACATTCAATCACGATATATGTATCTCATAAACTATCACCTTGTAAATCTTTGATCTTTCGTAAATAAGAATTATAAATATTGCAAAGTAACAAATACTTTATATACGAGTCTAAAATGAATTGTAGTACACCATTGTATTATATATACAAATCTCAAATGAATTACAGTTAACCAAACCACAAAATTTATACCGCGGCCGCCCCCTCACATGAAGGCCCGTCGAGTGGGGCTAGAGGGGCGAAGGTCGAGCCCATCCGCCACCCCTCCGACCCCCTCAAAGTATTTACTTGTATGATACATATAAGTGTCTCTAATGCGCCTTGGTCCGTCCTTTAGGGTGAGACTTAGTATGGTCACACACACTGTATAAAGGCTCCTTTCACTACAAACTAAGCACCCTCCCCCTCTTCCCTATCCCCTGCGCTCATCCCAACCCCCCCTCCACCCCCACCAACCCCGGCAACAAAACCCCATACCACCCGCACAGCCTTTACTAAACCCGCTCTCACGACACATACTCACTCACCTGCCTCCAAGCCACCACAATCCCGTGAAAACCAATTCCATCCAGCTTGTAAATACCCAAAGCTACAGTCATAAATCAATCACCAATACAATCCACAACAGATAACACCACGTAGTATTTCTCATTACTTGACTTTTCTATTGAGTACTCTGTCTTAGCAATTACTATGTACCAGGGTATGTATTTTCTGCAAATTATTTCATCCGTCACCAATTATTATTATGTACTCTGCTCTTATTCAACCACCGCTAATCCCCAACCCTGCATCCACCTAAACCCACAAACCCCTCCCCATCAACCCCCAAATGTGTCCCCCACCCACCTAATCCCTCGCCAAACCATGGCCCCCACCCCCGATGAGCACCCAATGCAAGCCCATCCCAACCTAACTTAGCTCTCCAAAAAATGCCCAATATGCCGCAACCTCACCCCCAACAACAATCCGCTGCAGCAAGCCCGATTCTGCCAGCCTAAAATAACCCCCTCCAACTCTACGCCCCACCCAAGCTCACCCACTCCCCAGTATCCCCTCTCCCTTCAAAACATCCAACCTCACCAAACCACTTCAATCCCCCATCCAACAAAACCCCACAAGCACGACCCCCAGTCCACCCAGCGCAACCCGCAACCCCAGTGACGCACCAAAAAAGCTAACCTACCACTCCACGCAAATTTGGAAGCCCGCCCTATCCCTATACAACCACCCGACCAATAAGCCCATACAACAGTCGACCATGAGTTGTCCATTTTGAGTTTTGACTCTGTCCTTTGACCGTAACTCCATCCGAAATATCGTTATCTTTAACTTTCCGACAGGGGTATAAACGTCCTTTTACGCGGTCGAAAATAAACGCACAAGGAACCATTTTTATTTTATATATATCAATCTTTATTTTTTTCACGTTTTTTTTTTTAATTTTGAGCCACTTGGATTAGTCCCAAACACCCTGTTCAATTCATCTTCATCGTCACCCCATCTCACACCACCAACACAAAAACCGCCAGCCATCGCAAACCACCAAAAAACCAAAAAAAATAAAAGAGGCCACTTGTCGCCGTCACTTTACAAGAGTATCATGCTAGTCTTAACTCATGTATTTGTGTGATATGGAAAAGTAAACGCAATGACATACAGGGAGTAGTAAGGGGTGGTTTCACATCGATTCCTAAGTGTTATGTGATAATGGAAAAATTTAGAACAGATAATCACCTATAGCTGAAAGGCTGTAAAGAATATTGTATTGTTATGTGGATATGAATAAATATGACAACTGTAATAGTTAGTTCAGCGGCAGTTTAATCTGTTGAGAAATTCTAATAATTTAAGATTCCATATGTAGACTGACCCATACTAATCAGATAATCATAATACGTTTTGTTGTAACTACCCCTAAACTGTTCTTTTCACCACTATATAATTAGATAACCAGTATCAGTTTCATTTCGTCTATACCCAAACACTGGAAACTTATTATGGCTACTAGAAAATGCAATAATCTATAATTACTTTCATAACATAGTACCAAGCACTACCTAACTATGATGAGATAACTACAGAACGACCAAATGATTATGGTTTTGAAGTTTTGTGCTGAACTTGTTGTGAACAGATGGCTGTTTGCTGTATTGGTGCTCCATCTGTAATTTCCTGAAGCGCCTTAACAAACGTGGAGAAAGATGTGTCTGCAATGTTGCTGTGATGACTGATTATTCGTCCCTAGGAACAGAACCTGCTGCAGATGAAGTTCGAGATTGTGAGAGAACCCCTAAAATGCGGTTTGGTCAGCACGATGACATACAAAAGCGTATGAAGCTACATCAGAGTGTTCATGACATGGTCGTATGTGGAGTGTGAAATTTTATTATCTGAAACTGTTGCTCTTTGCTTTTTATTTGGATTTTGCATTCTGGTACTTATTTATCTGATTATTGGAAAAACCGGTAAATCATAAAGTCGTCATCTAGGCCTCAAGGGGTTTCAACCCGGCTGTCTGTTAACCAACATGGAGCTGAGGAGATCATTTGTGTCAATATATACCACAACCAGCAAGCAATGAGACAAGGACTTGAACCTCCAAACTTCGCATTAGAGTTGCATGTCCCAATAGCATAAATAACATTGATAATGTTTATTGGACATTTGAGATTGAAGTAAAATAACTGCAAGTTCTCAAAAACAATATCATTTTGAGATATAGTACTTAGCATAAATACGGAGTAATCATCAGTGAACTACTTGTTACTCTGATGTCATCACAATAGGATTTATATTTCTTTAAAAAAGCTTTTTAAATATTCTATCTCCGCTAGATGCCCCATCTTGGTGATGGCAAATTAAAGATTGAAAATGAAGCTTCGTATTAAAAGGCGTTGTATATCAATCAAAATCTCATCCACTAGTCAAAATAACATTAACATAAACCTTAGCTCTTTAATTAACATCACATACAGATGATTTAAACATAAAAGACAAAAGCCACCAACTGGTACCTTATTTTTGAATTTAACGACAAAAATGACAAGCCACCAACTGGACCATTATGTTTGTACTAATGTACGACATACTTCCATTTACTTTAATAAAAAATTATGTGTGTGATGAAAATTGTGGTTTAAAGTTGTTAATTTCCAATAATACCCATTTCCTTGAGGTGGTGGTAGGATGGCGGTGTGGTTACCGGTGGGGGTGAGGGTGGTGGGTGTTGGTGACGGTGGTAAGAAGATAGAAGAAGTTTGGTCGGGAATGTTTAAATCGAGTAAAATGGGTTTTTGATGTGCAAACAAACATGGTCCTTAGAGTATTCTTATATGCCGTGACGTTATGCCCTGACACTAAGAAAAAAGTTATAAATTTATGATGGAGTGTAACGGTCACTAGGCCGGTCACTCAAAATGGACCAACTACAAAACAGTACGACTCGTGTAATTTCAGGACTTTTAGGACGAAAGTTGCAATTTCGGGACAACCACAAGGACGATATATGTACTTAACTCAATTTTTTTATATAAACAATTTTTCGGCAAATAACTTTGATAAAAAGGCTCCGTTTAAAGATTTTCTTTAGGCCTCCGTGACGGTTGAGCCGCCCCGTAAAATCTGGACTACACTCGACTTAGTGTTGAGCCGCCCCGTGACGCTTGAGCCTCCCTACTTAGTGTCCGGATATCCAGAGCTACACTCGACTCGTAAAATCTGGACTAGTGGGGTATGCCCTCTAGTTTTGTATGGAGTCCGGACTCATTTCAGTCCGGGGATACATACTACACATGATCAAGGATCATTTATAAGTAAAAATGGATATATATGTGAACAAACTGGTTACTAAAATAGATGTATTATGTTTTAATTACACTTAACAAACATTTGGTCCACTTATGTTATTATTAGTGTACTTAAGTTTCAATTACACTACATGTGCATCCATGTGAAATCGATGCTTGATTCATTGCGTATTGACCGGTGATTTCAATAAAAGAAAAAGAAAGTTGAGTATATATTATTCATGGGGAGCTATTTATTTGCTCAGTGACAGATCGCAATAAGAAAAAAGAAAGATTAGCTCTTCTTCCCACTCTTTAAGTAAATTGTTCCCGTTAACTGATAACAATGTCAATTGTAAATGTAGTGCAACACCTCAAAGATACCTTTAAAGAGATAGAAGTAGCAACTAAAAACTTCAAAACGCTTATCGGACGAGGTGGATACATTTGGGACTACAAAGGAAAACTCCTTGCATCCGGAAAAGAGACCATGGTTGCTGTAAAGAGGTTGAATGAGCAGTTCGGACTAAGGTTAGAATAGTAGTTTATTGACGAGGAGATTCAGTTGCGGCTGGTCAACAACCATCCAAACCTCGACCTCTCATATCGTTTATTATTATGCTTATAAGCTTTTTTTATTAACGGCATTTTTATTAATGAAACGCTAGTAAGGAACTAGCAAATTACAAAGGAATTAAACTAGGATTTTTGATCCAGTCAGACATATTAAACGAGGAATTACATCTATTATAAACCCAAAAATAAGACAGAGACACAATATTGATAGTGATAATCATGTTCAAGCTGTTATCCTAAGTAGTAATCATTGGCTGATAGCTTGATAGCGGAATCCATCATCACGATCAATTAGCACAAACCTCCCACATATAAACCTTCGAGAATAACATCTAATTTTGGTCACGACTCCTGTAGAGTAGTATTCTGACCTTGTGTTCCACAACTATTTGAAATAATGACACTCATACCAAAACCTGATAATCATTCGAAGCCCTCCAACATGCCGATGTAGGTGATCCAAACCACGAGCTGCATCAGCACAAATCTTGAGTCTTTGTAACCACGTAAGACTAGTAGAGGCCGGTGCTTTTTCCACTACGCCTTATATACTGATCCAAACTTCCACCAGGGGCGGAGCTAGGATTTTTAGTTAAGGGAGGCCGACGTGATAACACAAAGGGTATAGTGATACGGGGGCCGAAATTAAAAAACCAGGTGGTAAAAGCGCTTCTAGTATAGACGTAATGTAAGAATAAAGTAGGTTGATTAGGGGTGGCTCAGCACCCAGGTCACCCTACTAGCTCCGCCCTTGCACGCTCTTCATATTCGTAAACAATAGTCTTCTCCTTTCCCTACCATGACACGATACGCGACAAGAGAGACCGAGGTTGGATCTGTTAAAAAACTCCTGTCCGTATGCTCATGATCAACCTCTTTAACAGCAACTATTATGGGCTCTTTCGACACGACGGAATTTTCCTTTGTACACCCATCCATATCCACCTCACCCGATAAGCGTTTTTTGAAGTTTTCAGTTGCTACTTCTATCTCTTCAAAAGGTATTTTGAGGTGTTGCCACTCATTAACCTTTGAGATTGTATCTTGATATCATTATCAAGTTAATGGGACACAATTCACAAAGAGTTAAATCATACTTTTTTATATAGAATTCACCGGTGAATACGCAACGAATCAAGCATCTATTTCACATGGAAGCACATGTTGTGTAATTAAAACTTCAGTACAGTAATAATAAAATAAGTACACCAAATGTTTGTTAAGTGTAATCAAAGCCAGTTTGTTCAACATTATATCTATTTTTACTTACTAGACGAGTACCCGTGCATAGCGATGGGATTTTATAGCGACATATACTTATAGTTGCAATATTGTGGTTAAGGGTTTCATATAACGTTTATGCGTAAAATGTAAAATAATCAAAATTAGTTGAAAAAACTTGTAACATACAATAATCTAAAGCAATAAACAAGACACTACAATCTTACATCAACTCATCTGGGCTAAGAGATTTTTCAACAACGTTATCAACCGCGTCGCATTACCCGTCCATTTTGGCATCTGGCTAATGGATTTCATCTTTTCATGCAGCAACCTGAGTTCCCTTCGTAATTGTTCTTTTGTGAAGCAGAACCAATGAGCAGAGGTGAAACTCGGATATATACTCTGCCGTATATATCCGACAAGATGAAAGAGAGACACCCATCATTTGTCCAACAGTTGGAAGAACTTGGATTGATCTATGCACGGGTGCTTGCAGATCCTCGAGATCCAAAAGAACTTGGAAGCTCATACTGCGTTTGACATACTACGGGAACTAAAAACTATGTTCCAACAACAAGCAGGAGTAGGAACTGTTCAGAAGTATAAGAACTTGATTATTCAATATCGAGTCAATAAAAAGTTCTTGGCTTCTCGAGCCGTTGGAATATAGAAATACATTGCAAACACAAAAGAAATAACCTTTTCATTTGCATAATGAGGCTAATATCCGTCGAGGTGGGGTAATCAATGGTAATCGGGCATGGAGAACTGCCAAGTTATCTAACATAAGAACATCACCCTTTTGCCAAGGTATTGCAACACACTCCTCATCTAAAATCTTACAACAGTCATGAACAACATGAGCTGGCAACGGTTGACCATTACCAAAAGTAACTGCTTTTGTCGGATCATCGATTAGTTCATTTTTCAAATCCACCCATGCAGTACACAAACATGTTGACCAGGTGTTGCGGTTTCTGTCTCGTCCGTATCTGATACAATGGCAGCACCACCCCATGTAAGGAATTGTTGGAAATTTGATTGGAAAAAGTGTTTTCACTAACTTTGGACATAGGGATAATTATTAGTAAAATATAATTATTAAATGAAGAGCCAGGTCGAGCCAGTATATGATCCAAAAAAGAGGGGCTGCTGTTTCCGCGAGCGCGATACTGTGACATTGCACTTGTAAGAAACACCAATGTAAAAAAAAGATCACAAACAAATAGTGCTTACATGAAAGCCGAAGCTACAAAGGAGCAGAAATAGAAACAAAACAGAAGTAAACAGATGTATTACTTACCAATATTATTTTTCTATCACACACACATATGTACAGTTGAGTTTTAATATAATACAGATGCATTCCGCGTCATTGCATCAATAACATGCAGATTGAATGGTTGAATATATCTACACGGCTGATTTTTAGCACCTGTCTTGGCTTACCGACCAAGAGAGGGTTTAGATATATAAACAGCCTTGCTCATTCATTTTAGGTACACAGAAAAAACACAACTCCAATATACCATACGCAGCAGACGATTTCCAACAGTTCCATTGATCATAAACCTCGATCAAATTCGTAATCTTTCTGGTCAGATTGTCAAGTCGTGCTGTACAACAGCTTTGGACGTTGTATCCTGGAAACAGACGGTGAATCTGTTTGAAGGGAATCATGTTAAACATGAGCCTCATTCTTAATTACTGCTTTAATTTTCTGTTAATTTATTGTGTTCTGTCATTCGATTTATACTAATAAAAGTGTGCAGGTTTCCCAACAGTCTTAAAACAAATTCTGTGTAGACAAAATTAAAATGCTTTTGTTAAATTGGATTAATATTGTTAACAGGTTTTTTTTAAATAAACTATTTGTGTCGTAACCAAGATAGAGTTTCGTTGGAAATCAGTGTTAGAAAACAGATTTTAATTTGCATTTTTACAGATCCATAAGAATTTAAGGAATTATTCGAATTAGTTTACGTATATAAACCAAGATTGAGTTTATATCAAACTGATCTATTTTATTCATTGAAACCAAGACTGAGTTTCTTAGAAGCAGATCCAGTACAAGGAGATACTGAGTCATTACAGTTTGTTTAAATGTTTGTGTTTAATCTTTCAGGATGACTAACACTCAAACTCCTCCTCCTGCGACTACTGTTGTGAACATAACCGGTACACCGGTTACCAATACAGTGGCTAATCATGCGGAGAGACCAGAAAAATTCAATGGTCAAAATTTCAAGAGGTGGCAACAGAAGATGTTCTTCTATCTCACCAACTTAGGCCTTGCGCGGTTCTTGAAAGAAACTGTACCTCAGGTTAAACCTCTTGCCAAAGGTCAATCCTCTAATGCACAGGTTGTGCAAGCTGTGAAAGCATGGAAACATTCATACTTCTTGTGTCACAACTATGTTCTGAATGGTCTGATAGATCCTTTGTATAACGTGTACTGCAAGACCGCGACTGCCAAAGAATTATGAGAGTCATTGGAATGCAAGTACAAAACAGAGGATGCTGGTACAAAGAAGTTCGTGGTAGCTCACGTTTTGGATTACAAGATGGTTTATTCAAAGAACGTGATCAGTCAGGTTCAAGATCTGCAGGTATTGATCCACGACATCCATGCTGAGGGAATAACTGTGAGTGAAACTTTTCAAGCTGCTGCGATTATTGAAAAGTTACCTCCAAGCTGGGTAGATTTTAAAAACTACTTGAAGCATAAGCGAAAGGAGATGAGTGTTAAATACTTGGTTGTTCATCTTCGTATTGAAGAGGACAACATGCTGGCTCAGAAAGACACTTATACACCGGATTCTGCTAAGGCTAATCTAGTTGAGCATGCTGGGTCATCTTCAAGGTCCAATCTAAAGGGAAAAGGCAAAGACAAAAGGAAGAATAACAAGAAGAGCAAAGGGAAGTCTGAGTACCTTGCTCCTAAAGTTGGAATTATGTAACAGAAGTTCTAGGGGATTTGCTACAACTGTGATCAGCCTAGTCACCGTGCTGTTAATTGCAAGATGCCAAAGCGGGTGAATCTATGTTAGGAAAATATGGTGAATAATGATGTGGACATGATAGTGATGGTGTCTCACGTGTGTGCCATGATTTCTAAGGTAAACCTGGTAGGTACTAATCATGATGGTTGGTGGATTGATACTAGGGCAACCCATCATGTGTGTGCTAATAAGAGTATGTTTCACTCTTTCATAGCGGTTGACAATGGACAAAAGCTGTATATGGGCAATTCTGTAATTGCTGATATCAAGAGCGAAGGAGATGTTGTTTTGAAGATGACATCTGAAAAAGAGCTCAAGTTGACTAATGTCTTGTATGTTCTAGAGATTCATAAGAATCTTGTGTCCGGTTGGCTGTTAAACAAGTTTAGTTTTCGTTTAGTTTTTAAGTCTGATAAGTTTGTTTTATCTAAGAATCAAATGTACGTTGATAAGGGTTATGCCATGAATGGTATGTTTAAGCTCAATGTAATGGTTGTCAAGAATGAAATCAATAAAATGAACTCTTTTGCTTACTTGATTAAGTCTTTTAATGTGTAACTTTAAATTAATAACTCATAGCAAAATCCAGATGATTCCATAAATGTATCTTTCAGGTTAAAAATAGAAACCAAAATCTAAGAACATGGCCGAGTTCTAGACTAATTACATAGCATCGGTCATTATTTTTTTTCCAGACCCACAAAACAAAGAGGCTTCGTATTGCAGAAGCAATGTTTTCCAGGAACTACGAACATTGGCGCGCTTCTTCTTTATCAGGTAAAGAGTTTTTTTTTAAACTCCCAATCCTCAGTGACAAAAGGTGTTTTTAGCATACTACGATCCCGCACGGTACCAGTTAGGTCCAGCCCATATATTTGTCTGTTAGTTTAAAGAAATGCCACTAAGATGTTAAAGTTATCTTAAATTCCAAGCCTATACCCCTTTTAGTATGCACAGAATGTGTCGGGAATGCAAAGAGATTGAGACTAATAAACATTAGATTCACACACATACAAGGGGATTAAAAAATCATCCTTTGTACCCTGGAGTGTGTTCGACTCTTGATCATAGTTATTTCTGAACCATTCAAAGTGCTATTAATACTGAACTGATGCATACAATGATTCAAAGACATTGTGTACTTGATGCTAACATTGACAGAAAACAGAACAACTTGAAACAAAGTTGATCTAACTGTTGGAAGTAATATCACAATTACTTAATCAAATATTAGTGTATATATAATGTTATAGCATGAATAGATTAGTTGTATA
>BQNB010106898.1:0-16639 GCA_026074375.1 Tanacetum coccineum | reverse complement strand
AAGCACACCTTAAAACATAAGAAGGAGGAGTTAACTCTTGTTGAGTTGGGCAGTCATCTGCGCATTAAGGAGTCTCTCAAGGCGTATGATAGTGACAAGCCAAAGGGAAACAATGTTGTTGGTCCGCAGTAATTGAACGTGGTTGTGTTGATCTTAGATTTAGTTCTGAAAAGATTATTCCCTTATTTAATGTTTTGCATGTCCCTAATATTAAGAAAAAATTAGTTTCAAGTGGTATTTAAAATAATTGTGGTTATAAACAAGTGATTGAATCTAATATATTTGTTTTATCTAAACATGGTGTGTTTACTGGTTTTGACTATTTATGTAATCAAATGTTAAGGCTTGATATTTTTAATTATATTGGTAAATCAGCCTTTATGTCAACCTTTAAACTGAATGATTCAATCTTATGGCATGCTAGACTTGGCCATGTCCACTTTACGATGATGCAAGATATGTCTAAGGACAGGTTAATCCCAGCTTTTGACATGGACACTGAAAAGTGTAAGACTTGCGTGCTAAACAAAATAACTAAGAAACCATTTTAGAATGTAAAACGTAAAACTAAAGTTTTGGAGCTGATCCACAGTGATTTATGTGATCTACATGCTACTCCTTCAATGGGGAATAAAAAATACTTTATTTTATTTATTGATGATGCTTCTAGGTTTTGTTATGTTTATTTATTACAATCAAAGAATGAAGCATTAGATAAATTTAAAGAATTCAAAATTGAAGTTGAATTGCAACAAGGGTCCCAAATTAAAAGATTCAGGACTGATAGGGGAGGTGAGTACATGGATACTATGTATTTTCAGTCTGTTGGTATTATCTATGAAACGACTGCCCCCTGTACTCTACAACAAAATGGTATATTTGAAAGGAAAAACAGGGTACTGAAAGAAATGGTTAATTACATGTTGTCCTACTCAGGACTGAGTCAAGGGTTCTAGGGTGAAGCTATGTTAACAGCTTGCTATTTATTAAATAGGGTTTCTAACAAAAGGAATAAGATTACCCCTTATGAACTCTGGACTAAAAGGAAACCAAACCTGAACTACCTTAGGGTTTGGGGTTGTAGGTCAGTTGTAAGACTCCCTGATCCAAAACTGATAACTTTGGGTGAAAGATGCATTGAATTCATCTTTGTTTGATATGATGAGCATTACAAGGCTTTTAGGTTCTATGTTATTGAACCTAATGACTCAATTTCAATTAAATCAAATATTGAATCGAGGGATGTTATCTTTGATGAGAATAGATTTTCTTCATTCCCTAGACCAAATCTCAGGATTCCAAATGGAACTGAAGACATTGGTGGTTCAGTGGTCCCTGAAGAGGTTGTTCAACAACCTGAACCTGAGCTTAGAAAAAGCAAAAGGAATAGCACTCCAAAGAATTTTGGGCCTTAATTTTAGTTATACTTAATTGAAGGAACAAGGGATGTGATCTCTAACCATCACTCCTATTGATTTAATGTTGAGGATGATCCCAAAACATTTGATGAAGCAATGAAGTCTCAGGATGTTGCTTTCTAGAAAGAAGCAATTAATGATGAGATAGATTCCATCATGGACAACAACACTTGGGTGTTGGCTGATCTACCTACAAGTTGCAAACCTCTTGGTTGCAGATGGATCTTCAAAAGAAAACTGAAGGTAGATGGAACTATTGAAAAGTTTAAGGCAAGGCTGGTCATTCAGGGCTTTAACCAAGAGTCAAGGATATACTACTTTGATACTTATGCTCCAGTGGCATGTATCAGTACCATAAGACTGTTGATTGCTATGGCATCTATTCACAATCTGATTATTCATCAGATGGATGTGAAGATAGCTTTCTTGAATGGTGAATTAGAAGAGGAGGTTTATATGAACCAACCTTAAGGCTTTATCATGCCTGGTAATCAAAACAAGGTGTGTAAACTGATTAAGTCTCTATATGGACTGAAGCATGCACCTAAGCAATGACATCAAAAGTTTGATGAAGTAGTTTTGTCTAATGGTTATTTACTTAACCAAGCTGACAAATGTGTATATAGAAAATTTGATGAAACTGGTAAAGGAGTCATCATTTGTCTATATGTTGATGACATGCTGATCTTTGGCACTGACCAAGTTCAGGTTGACCTGACAAAGGATTTCTTGTCATCAAGGTTCTCTATGAAGGACATAGGAGAGGCTGATGTTATCCTGGGTATAAGGATTAAACATGAAAGTAATGGAATAGAAATTCCTCAGTCTCATTATATTGAGAAGGTACTGAAGAAATTCAATTATTTTGATTGCACTCCAGTTAGTACTCCTATGGATACAAGTGAGAAGCTGATGCCCAATAATGGTCAGGCTGTATATCAACTTGAGTATTCTAGGGTAATTGGCTGCTTAATGTATGCCATGACTTATACAAGGCCTGATATTGCTTTTACTGTGGGTAAACTGAGCGGGTATACTAGTAACCTTGGTACTCAGTACTGGAAAGCAATTCAGAGGGTACTAAAGTACTTGAAGAAAACCATGGACTATAGATTGACATATACTGGTTATCCTTCAGTGTTATAAGGTTACATTGATGCAAGCTGGTTCAGCAACACCAAAAACAATTTATCTACAAGTGTGGCTGGGTATTCCTGCTTGGTGGTGGTGCAATTTCTTGGGCTTTTAAGAAGCAAACTTGCATTATTGGTTCAACAATGGAATATGAATTTGTGGCTCTAGCAGCTGTCGGTAAGGAAGTTGAATGGTTGAAAAACTTGCTCCTTGAGATTCCATTGTGGTCTAAACTTATAGCACCTATTTCTATCTACTGTGATAGTGCTGCTACATTGGCAAAGGCTTATAGCCAAATGTACAATAGGAAGTTTAGACACCTAGGTGTCAGGCATAACATAATTCGTGAACTTATCATGAATGAGGTGGTATCTATAGAGTTTGTAAGGTCACAAAACCTAGTTGATTACTTGACGAAGGGACTGGCTAGAGACTTGGTTATAAAGTCTGCTGAAAGGATGGGCTTAAAGTCCAACTAAGTCGTTGAATGCTAGGACACCTAACTCCCTGCTGAGGAAACTTGGCAGCTGAGTTCAATGTGGAAAGTTGAACGGACAGTGGACTACAACACATGTTTTATAATCATCCCAAGGAAGCGCTTGAAACCTGCTGCTAAAGGAGGATGAAGTGGTTAACTTCTCAATGGTTAATTTCTTTGAAAAAGTGCTTAGCAGGAGCATGAATAAAGAGGAACCACCTATGTAATTGTTGAGGTTTTGCCGCTTCAGGGAGCATGGACTTTGGCTCTTAAAACATTTGACACACGACTTGTATAGTGTCAGGAGTTTCTAATGTGTTTGAAAACTTGTGTGTTTTTATCTTCAGGTATTCATATGGGTTGAAGAGTTCAATTCTTAGAACAACCCGATTCTTGAATATTTGAACGTGTAATTACTAAGATGGAAATTCAATCCTCATGACATTTTAATTTAAGCACTTGTTTGTTTAATGTTTAATTTTTCATGCAAAGGTATTATACTTAATTGGGGAGGATTGTTGGAAATTTAGTTTAGTGAGGATTCAGTTCATACCGGTTAAGGGACTGGAGGTACGGAGTGTACTCCCATAGGTCACTGAACACCCTGACTCAGATAGTGGTTAAAAGGAATTCATATCACTGATGAAATTTAGTGAGTTCACTCTTCAGTGAGTAACTCTGGACTGAAGGATATTCATCAGGGAGTGATCCATCAGAGGAAGTATCCTCAGCGGGTTAACTCATCAGTGAGTCTTTTCAGTATTGAATCTTCAGCTTGTATACTCTTCAGTAAGTTAGTTGAATGTTCAGGATGCTGAAGGAATAACTCATTAATATGAATTTAATGACTTGTAATTGTTTTGACCGTTTCATATGGTAAGTTACAATCACATTTAATGACCGCGTTTAATATGGTGATTGTAACCACTAATTCCTTAAATCAAGGAAGTCAGTTATGGAAGAGATTATATCTCCTATAATCTCTTATAACTCATTTGACTAGGGTTTTTGAGTATTCTTTTATAAATAGGAGATCACAAACTGCATAAAAAGAAACATAAACATAAACATATGAAACGGAGGGTTCTTGATATGTGCCTAGAACAAGAACAAACACTTGGTTTTATCCCAAGGAGGTATTCGTGTAACCCATGCATAGGGTCGAATAATCGTCTTTAAAAAGTGATTACACGACTTCAAGTGATATCCGGTAACCATCTATGGTAATTAGCTAGGCTATTGATTGTTTTTACCCTGTTTTTGGACACAACAACTAACATGGACTAGGCTTGAAACCTTATTAATGAGGTTCTTATTTCTGGACATCTGGTGAAAAGCCCTATTAGATAGAGGTGGCAATTTAAGACCCATTGGTTAAATATTAGTCTAGTTGGGTAAATAGTTTTGAGGGATGGGTGTAGTTGGTCTCCCTTAATAATATAGATGAGTCTAGTTGGGTCTATCATGTCCTCCCTTAAAATCATAGATGGGTCTACATGGGTCTCCCAACGGGTCTAGATGGGTCTCCCTAAATATTATAGATGGGTCTCCTAACATGTCTAGTGGGTAAAAAGTTTTTTTTGCGGTTTTATACGTTTTTATCTGTTGTTTACGTTTTCGTGCGTTTTCGACCATTTTCATGCGTTTCCGTCGTCTTCGACAGTTTTTAACCGTTTTCATTAATTTCGTCTGTTTTCGACCGATTTCGTCCAATTTCGACTGTTTACGACCGATTTCGCCTAATTTCGCCCGATTTTGACAGTTTTCGTCCATTTTGGTTTGTTTTTGTCCGTTATCGGTCGCTTTCGACTGATTCCGTTCGTTTTTGATCTTTTTCGACCGACCTCGTCCGTGTTTTCGTCCGATTTCGACCAATATTTCCCCCCGATTTTGATCGCTTTCGTTTGTTTTTGTCTGTTTTTGATCGTTTTCGTCCGTTTTTGACCGATTTCGCCCGGCGATTTTGCCCGATTTTGACCGTTTTCCTTTGTTTTTGATCGTTTTTGTGACAACCCGAGATTTTCCGTTCAACAAATTAGCCGTTTCCGTGTAGTATTTTGAATTTTTAAATGTTTCGTATAGCTTTGCCGTTTAACCGGAAAGTTGTTTCGTTGTTATCTGAGAATCGTCTCCGGGAGCGGACCGGGACGCCAAACGTTGTAGTATTTTGGCAATATTCGCGTTTTTATGTTTTTAAGCAATGTTTAAAATTTCATAATTTTTGGTGATACCGTTACTCGTTTCGTTACTTGCGTTATCCGTGTTTTACCTAAACTATAAGCTTAAGCATGCAAGACTTGGAAATTAAATCATTTTGGGAGCACTAGCAACAAAGTATTATAAAAATGAAATGGTCCCCCCCTCCTCTTGGCATTTTCGGTGCACCAACAACAAATAAGCTTGGTGTACAAGTTTTGAAGAAATTCAATTACTTTGAATGCACTCTAGTTAGTACTCCTATCGATACAAGTAAGAAGCTGATGCCTTGTAATGGTCAGGCTGTATCTCAACTTGAGTATTCTAGGATGATTGGCTGCTTAATGTATGTCATGGCTTGTACAAGGCATGACATTGCATTTGTTGTGGGTAAACTGAGCAGGTATACTAGTAACCCTAGAACTCAGCACTGGCAAGCAATTCAGAGGGTACTGAAGTACTTGAAGAAAACCATAGACTGTATATTAACAAATACTGGTTATCCTTTAGTGTTGGAAGGCTACACTGATGCAAGCTGGATCAGCAACACTGAATACAATTTGTCTACAAGTGGCTGGGTATTCCTTCTTGGTGGTGGTGTAATTTATTGGGCTACTAAGAAACAAACTTGTATCACTGGTTCAACAATGGAATCTGAATTTGTGGCCTTAGTAGCTGCTGGTAAGGAAGCTAAATGGTTAAAAAACTTGCTCATTGAGATTCCATTGTGATTCAAACCTATAACACCTATTTTTATTCATTGTGATAGTGCTGCTACATTGGCAAAGGCTTATAGCCATATGTACAATGGGAAGTCTAGACACTTAGGTGTCAGGTATAGAATGATTCGTGAGATCATCACGAATGGGTTGGTATCTATAGAGTTTGTGAGGTCTTAACAAAACTTAGCTGATCACTTGGCCAAGGGACTGGCTAGAGACTTGGTTATAAAGTCTGCTGAAGGGATGGGATTAAAGTCTAACTAAGTCGCTGAATGCTAGGACACCCAACTCCCTATTAAGGAAACTTGGCAGTTAAGTTCAATGTGGAAAGTTGAACGTTTAGTGGACTGAAGCACATGTATTCACATATCATCCCAAGGATGTACTTGGAACCTGCTGATAAAATAGGATGAAGTTGTTAACTTCTCAAAGGTTAATTTCTTTGAAAAAGTGCTTAGCAGGAGCATGAATAAAGAGGAACCACCTATGTAAATGTTGAGGTTTTCCCGCCTCAGGGAGCATGGACTTTGGCTCTTACAACATTTATGAATTGGATATGGACACATGGCTTGTATAGTGTCAGGAGTTTTTTATATGTTTAAAAACTTGTGTGTATTTTATCTTCAAGTATTTAAATGGGTTGAAGGGTTCAATTCTTAGAACACCCTGATTCTTGAATATTTAAACGTGTAATTTACTAAGATGGAAATTCAATCCCCATGACATTTTCATTTATGCACTTGTTTTGTTTAATGTTTAATTTTTCATGCAAAGGAATTGTACTAAATTAGAAAGGATTACTGGAAATTTAGTTCAATTGTAGTTTCAGTTCATACTAGGTAATGGGACTAGAGGTACAGAGTGTACTCCCATAGGTCACTGAACATCCTGACTCGGATAATGATAAAAGGGAATTTAAGCCGCTGATGAACGTCAGTGAGTTCACTCTTTAGTGAGTATCTCTGGACTAAAGGATGTTCATCAGTCTGATGGCTTTAGCTTTGTACTCCCTGAGTAGTAAGGTGAAGGATACCATCAGGGAGTAATCCATTAGAGGAAGTATCATCAGCGGGTTAACTCATCAGTGGGTTGCTTCAGTATTAAACCTTAAGTGGTATGCTCCTCAGTGGGCTAGCTGATGGATCAGGACACTTAATGAATAACTTATTGGAATGAATTCAATGACTTGTAACTGATTTGACTAGTTTAAATGGGAAGTTACAATCACATTTAATGACCATGATTAATATGGTTATGTAACCACTAATTTTTGAAATCGAGGAGGTTAATTATGGATGAGATTATATCTCCTATAATCTCTCATAATTCTTTGACTAGGGTTTTGAGTATCTCTCCTATAAATAGGAGATCATGACTTCATGAGAAGTGTGTGAAAAATAAACAGAAAACATAAACACTTAGAAGCGAAAGGGTTCTTGATCTGTGCCTAGAACAATAACATACACTTGGTTTTATCCCAAGGAGGTATTCGTGATACCCAAGCATAGGTTCGAATAATCTTCTTTGGAAAGTGATTACACGACTTCAAGTGATATCTGGTAACCATCTCTGGTAATTAGCTAGGCTATTGATTGTCTTAACCATGATATGGGACATACTACAACCAACATATACCACACACGCGTAAACTAAATACAATTTTTTTATAGATAGTTGCTCACATTATACATTACAACCAACATATGACACAACTTATGAATAAACATAAATGGACTTACAAGAAACGTCAATAACCAAAATAAACCATCAACCCTTTTCTCTATAAGCATTCCTATGCTCCACTTCCTCAACCGCCTGTCCCATGTCATCAAAATCCATATACTCCTTATCAAGGTAGTGAACATTCGTCTTATGAGAGAAAACTACATTTATTTTAGGAGAGTTCGTCTTCCTACCCAACCAAATGCTAGTCTTTCTAGGAGTCTTTTAGGGAGGAGCCTCCATATTCTGTCATGTATCATCAACTAAGTCATCCATAGGTTTCTCATTATCTTCCTCAAAAGAAAGAAAATAATTAGACACCGGAGTACTAGTCGCCTTCTTTTGGTATGCAGATTTAAGCATTTGTTGCTTAGGTAGATTATGATTGCCTACCGTCCCCTTTTTGCTACCAAGAGGACCTCAAAAATCCTTCCTTTAGATAGTTTGGAAACCATCATTAAATGTTCTTCCATGCTTTCTTAAATCAGGCATAACACGCTTAGGACACTTCATATAATCAAGACCAAAGACCAAACAAGTTCCACATCTTGGGGGCTTTCATTCATATTCCACCTTAATAGTATGCATCATGACACCATTACCAATAGGGTCAGGAACTAAAATTATCATTGTGTCCTTAAGAGCTTGATCAGCCCTTGCATACATGTGGCGGTAGTACACGAATCTAACATAATGTGGGGGCCAAGACGAGTGACTATAGCACTAAGACCATCAGCTGTAAACGCCAAAACAGGAACACAATGGAATTTAATCCAAAATAGAACATACGTAAGCTCCTCTTTTGTCAACATAGAACTTAAAGTTCATGTCCTCAAGATAAATGGGGCATTACGAATCAACCAAGGACCATGCTCTAATACCCCTTCCAAACCGGCCATCATATTTCTTCTAAGAGTTCAACAAATAAGGCTCTATTATCGAAAACGCCACTTTCTTTCCAAGAAAATATCCATATAGAGTATTTTTAAACCTAGCATGGAATTCTAAAACCGGCGACATAGAAATTAGAACATCAGCTACTTCTGTACTGTCTGTAACAAGAGTACAAAAGTTAACCTTCTTTTTTACTAGATTCCTCATGAAGAACGCTAGCAAATGAAGGTTTGTTGCCAAGAATGTTACCATCTCTCGTTCCCCTATCGTATCACCAGCTTTCATACCCTCACATGCTCTTAAACTCTCCTACATATTACAAACCATGAACAAACCCAAATTCAGCCAATGAAAACAACCCAGCAGAACAAAAGAACAAAAGTAAACCCTAACGAATTATGGTTTATAAAACGTGACTATTTGTATTTTACATCTCTCATACACCGCTCTAACGCTACTGATGTTCTTGTTGTGATTACCCATACCAATATTTCTAGAGAAGGAATATTGATGTATACATAACAAAATGACTTTACCATGTATAAGTAACATGCAAACATATACGTGGTGTGTAAATCACTTATAATTTTTCGATGCGTATCACCTCAATCTTAATATGCATGGGAGACGCATAATATCATCCTATTTTCTTGACTCTATTGGCATTTTAAAAGTGATACAAGTATACAATCATCCATGGATGGTAATTAACATGATGAATGACATATCTTTAATTCATCTTACAATCAAGATGTTTGATATCCATGCTTACCTTCGATCTTACAACCGTTAAATTTCATATCCATAAAACCACCTTGATCCTCTTTATTAGCGGCAATTAGTCTTATTGCAAATAGTAGCGAGAATCTACAAACTTACAGAGAACTTACAAATTTATCTTGGCCTTGACCCATTTCATATCCACGATTCAAAAATCAAAAGGATCAAGCATTACACATGTAATATCATAAAGGTATTATTATTTACAGGTGAGTTATTTTGAGGACAAGTATTTTCTCACATACTAAGGGACAGATCTGAGCCGTTAATTACATAGTATTTAATCCCAAGATAAAAAAACACGAAGGGACCATTATTGCCAAAATTTGAAACATGCCAGAGGGTCTAAAAACGTAAATATTCTGTACATGGTTTTGAATGAGCCAAAAACAATTCATGCGCATTGTTTAAAAAATAACTGATAATTGCCTTTATTTTAAACTAAGTAGTGATTGTACAGGAATAGTTGGCATTTCCCCAATGATTAAGTGTACTTGTTGGTCCCTTGGAATCTGATATAAGGTTTATGTTGGGAATTAAATCCAAACACTTAGTACTGCCAAGCCAAAGACTTAGTACTGCTCAAGATTACAACTGCCAGTACTAACTAGTTACTGCTAGAAGAAAGTTAGTACTGCCAGTACTAACTTAACACTGCTGAAGGAGTTAAGACTGCTGCATGAAGACTTAAGACTGCTAAAGGGATAAAGACGTATGAAGTGATAAGTATTGACTTATTCAGTGTATATTCTATTTAGTTAGAAAGATATGCATATAAGATTAGAAATATAGAAGATCTGTAGTTATCTTGTAAAGGACTCCTTGGTGTATAAAAGGAGATCCTAGGTTATAGAGTTGTATGCACAATAGTAATAGCTTCAAGGTTGTAAACCCTAGTACTAGACAGAGTACTCGTATTATTAATCTTAATAATATTGAAGCTTTTTGTTACATCTTTGTTCAATCATATTTACTGTTACATTCATAGTTCTTCTAAGTATTAAAGAGTAGATTCCGCATACTCTTTAATATACACACAAAGTTTCTACCATTGTTATTTTGGATTTATCCAAGGTAACATACTCTTTACAAGCTAAAGAATCAATCATAGTTTGGGATCAACAAGTGGTATCAGAGCTTGTGTTCTGAAACTTTGATCTAGAAGAAACTAACAAGAAGATCTCTTTACTCACAAGGAAGAGATGGATCTAGAAACTGCCCAAACCAATACTACTGCAAAGTTGCCCCTTCTCAAACAGGGTGAATATGATATGTGGAAGCTAAGAATTGAGCAATACTTTCAAGTACAAGACTATGCTCTATGGGATGTCATAGAGAATGGAAACTCATTCAAACCAGCAGCTCAAACAACAACAAATGCTGATGGTTCCTCAACTACATTAATACCAGGTCCTGTAACTGCTGATGAAAAGACTCAAAAGAAGAATGATGTGAAGGCAAGAAGTATGTTACTAATGGCACTTCCAAATGAACATCTACTGACATTTAATCAGTACAAGGATGCCAAGACTTTGTTTGCTGCTATACAAACAAGATTTGGTGGTAATGATGCCACAAAGAAGACTCAGAAGACTCTTCTTTAAAAGCCCAAATTCTTTTATTTAAAACCTGGCTGAACCCTTTGATATGGAAAGCCCCCACACACTTAACTAGGCCCTAATAAACATGTAACAGCCGGTACACCCCAAAACCTTTTTTTAACCCCCCCCCCTGGATTGTAGTCCTTTGGACTAAACATCCTCAGTCCCCACCATCCTTGCACCTTTCACCACTAAGTCCCTTTTCATTACACCTTTAGCCCCTTATACCCAAAAACCTTTAACCCTACTCCCCTAACACCCGTTACATTCAAGCACTACCAGAACCCCAAAACCCAATCCCGCCAAGAACAATTACTGTTCTTCAGTTTATCATTAAACCTGCAAAACGACAAATAGAAAAAAGTCACCCCCCTTCTTAAACCCAACACCAGCTAGAAGACAATCACCTTGGCAATCCTCACAACTTTTGGACAAAATTGGATCTTATGGTGAGATTGAAGACCCTTGGTAAACAAGAAATTTTAAGGGATGTGATGAAGACCTTGAAGCCTCTCACAATAAAAACACAACAAGCAAAGCTCAAGACTTTAGTTTTTTATATAAATGGTTGAGGATTTTCATTATAGAATATATCTAGTGTAACTTAGGAGTAGTGTAATTTACTTTTTAATGTCTTTAAATTTTTGTTTAGTTTTTAAATTTCTGTTATTTTACTTTTATAAGCTCTTGTAACATCTTTAAGTTTTTAATGAAATTCAGTTTTTAGTTTTTATCATTTCAGTTGTTCTGTTTACAAGTCCTTTTTATAAGCTGCTATAAGCTTAATTAAATTAAACTATTAAAGCTTACTTGAGCTCTAATTGTTTAAGAACACAAGTCATGTTTAAGGATTATGGTATTATGCTCTTTTCTGGATGATAAGCAAGACTAGGATGGGCTTTTAGTAGGGTTTTTAATAGCTTATTCTTATAAGCTGAGCTTGTAGATTAGCTTGAAAAAGCTACTTGAATTCCCTGTTTTGAGCAAGGGAATAAGGTACACCTTGTTTTCTCTTTAAAATCTTTTCTAAGTGCTTATTTATGCTTATTACTGTTAGCTTATTAGTATGCTTATTTGTGCTTAATTCTCATTAGTTAATGCTTATTTGTTCTTTATTTGACTATTGCTATATCTGTTTTTTACTTATTTCAGCTTAATTCAAACTTTTATAGCTTTAAAATGCAAAATCAGAATTTAAAGGGGTGTTTGGGATAAGGGGCCAAAATGGGTCAATTTGTGTTCAAACTGTTTTTTGGCACTCAAATAAGTTTTAGCAAGCTTTAATTTAGTTTATAAGTTAGTTTAATTTGGTTTTAAAAGTTTATAACTCAAAACTTAGGATTGTTGTAGCCATAGTTTGAATCTATGGTCTTAAAACCTTCTTAATCTGTTTGTATTTGATTCATGCTTAAAAGTTATTTTGAGGTCTTGGTTATGCTTACATTTTGGTTTCAAATGCATTAGATTGGTAATGGTTAAGTTGCAATTGTGGTTTTAGTTTTTCATATAAATCTGTCAAGTTTCTGTCTTTTCTTAAAAAAGTTCAAATCCAAGTTTTTCATTTGCAAATTTAGATAAGCTAAAATGAGTTTTAGCTTATGAATTTTCTTACACAAAGGGTTTAATCTGTTTATGCTTATTTTTCATTTTAGTCAGCTTTTGGTAGCTTAAATTGAGGGCTGCAAAAAGCATTCTGTCATTTTAACAAGCCTTTGAAATAACCAAAATAGTGCAAACAACTTTTTCATTAACCTTTTTCATGGCTTATTTTCATTTCAAAATACTTTTTAATTGCTGATTATTGTAGCTTATAGGCTAAGCTTGAATTGTAAATAAGCTACTAAGCCATAAGGATCTGATTTGGGGCTTAAAATTAAGCCCAAAAGTGCCTCTATGGCTGTTTGGCTGACAGATTTGGGCCAAAGAGCTTATATGCTTTGTAAAGCTTATCCAGCTTATATCTTTGCTTATTTTTGTTCTTAGATGCTTATTAGGTTAGCTTATCATCTTTTCTAGCTTATTTGTCATTTTAAACTGCTTTTTAGCTTTGGTCTTAGTTTAAAAGTTAAAATTAGTTAAAAATTTGTCTTTGTGTTTTCTGTCTTAAAAATGCTTTTTAGTGCCTTTTTGCTTAATTTCCTAGCTTAAGTTTGCTTTTAAATACTTTTTAAGTATAGCTTGTTATATGGTTTTGCTTTTTTTTGCTTTGTGCTTTTTAAGTTTAAAATAAGCCACAGTTTAGTTTTTTTGTTACTTAGTCTAAAAACCAAAAAACTGTGTGTTTTAAAAGTGCTTATTCCAGCTTAAAAATAAGTTTTTTTTATAAAAATTCCCTTTGTTAAAGTTGCTTATTTTGCTTACTTTATAAGTTTTAAAAAAAAGAAAAAGAAAAAAAATGTGTGGTAAAAAGAGGAGGCCACAGGGGTCGAACCTGTGACCTCTTCCTTTGCACACACACGTCCCAAACAACACACACACTAACCATTAGCACCAGTAGGGCCATCTGGTTTATACTTGCATTATTTATTTCTTAACCCTTTTTAGCCCTTTAAGCTTTCAGCTTATTTAAGCTTATTTCTGGCTTATTTCAATAAACACTTTTCACCATTTTATTTTTCTTAGATTTTGCTTTATTCAAACTACTTTTCAGAATTTTTTCAGATTTTTCCAACTTCGTTTAGTATTTTTAATTAATTTTTTTATTAAAACTATTTTTAATTCATATTAAATAAAATAAAAATCAAAAAAATATAATTCTTTTTTTTTAAATTTTCTTTTATCATTTAGGACTTAGAAAAATTAAATTTGCTTTTGTAGGGTTAAAATTTTAAAATTTGTTTTTTTAAGAACGGGATTTGGTCCCGTTATCGTTTTTCTTCGTTTTTTCACTTTAGTTGCTTACGTTTTTTGTTTACTTTTATTTGTTCTTGCATTTTAGTCATTTAGGATTTATAAAAAGTAAAAAAAATCATTTTAGGATTAAACTTTGATAATTTAGGTTTTAAGTCACGTTTTCTTAGGATTCCCGTTATCGTTTTAGTGATTTAGCTTTAATTACTTTCGTTTTTAGTTTGCCTTACTTGTTTTTCTCGTAGAATTAGAAAACCCAATCAAAGCCTTATTATATTCAAACATCAAATATCAAACCGACTCTCGACTTTCCATTGCACGCCTCATTGGGAGAACGATGCGGGTGATCACTTGCCCGAAATCATTTATATCATACCCGTGAGTTTGTTGACCTTTTTCCTAAAGGGTTGACTAGGTTGACTTGCGGGAATTTTATATTTGATTAATATTATACTACTATTTGATATATAACTACCCCTAAAAAGGTGAATATCATTTTGGCGCCGTTGCCAGGGAGGAGTGTATACGATTGTCGTTTCAACGTTTGACAATTAGTGCTTTGAAGATCCTTCCTTGTGAAGTTATTTTCTTTATAAAAATATAAAAATACAAAAAAAAATTCATTTTCTTTTATTAGTATATAAAAACAAAAAAAAAACAAGAAAAATCAAAAATATAAAAACATTGTCTTTAATAAAGAATAAAAACCATCATCAATATAATGCTCTCAACTTGAGTATTATCTTAATAAGTTCCCAAACAAAAGATTAAAACTTGCATTTTGTGTCACTTGCGAGGTACGACTCACCTTTAATTGATTAACAAACTATAAGAGGGGTATAAAGAGGGTTGCTCCGAGGAACTACGACCCTAAAGGAGAAGGTTTTTAATTGCTTCGCGCTATCCCACTCCTCCGCTCCTTTGTGCGTTTTTCTTTTAAAGAGCTACCGTGAAACAAGTTGATTATTGGTTTAAGTTATTCGATCTCATTTTGTCCTTTAATAAAATATGTTGTTTAAAAAACCTAAAAACCCAAAAATAATCTTCTTTTTCTTCTTATCCATTTAATTCTTTTCTTAACCCTCTATATTTTTTAATTCTTATGGCGTCACTCGATTATCGTTCGAATCCCCTTTCACGTTTAAAGAGTGTTCATCTTGTGGAGCTTTGAACACTAAATCACATTGTTGTTCTAAAGGGGGTTTCGTAGACAAGTTTGTTTGTGATCCTAATAAAACACCCGACTCGTCTCAACGACCCCCTCAGAATTGTCCCAAGTGTGGAAACCCGGTTGATGGTCTATATTGTCGACAATGTGCTCTATTACGAAAGAAATTGAAGGAAGTTTGGTCTAGAATTTGTTATAAAGATGAAATTTTCCAAGACTTTCTAAACACTTTCGAGTCATCCAATGACAACACTAACGTTGTTAATGCACCTCAAGAGCCATTCGTCTTCAATCAAGACCCCGGTGAAAATTCTTCACAAAGTCCTCCACATATTGACCACCATTGTTGTTACGGGTGTGGTGATTCGTTAGACGGTATCTTTTGTCAACGATGTACTTGTGAGTCTTGTGGGAACGGTGCTCATTATGGCTATAATTGTCCACCGAAAATTCCGATTATCTCTATTCCGGAACCATGCAACAATCAAACCGTTGATGAGCTCCCACAAACTTTGCCAAGTTTTGATCCGACATGTTATTCTGGAGAAGGAAATTTATTACCTTATGTTTCAAAACCTAATTTTGTTGATGATTCTCCTAACGTTTTCAACCCACCTCTGCAACCCCCGACGTATTCTTGTGAGTTTTGTGGGAATGATGCTCATTATGGTCACGATTGTCCACCTCAAGTTCTGTTTATCTATAATCCGGAACCGTGTTACAATCAAGACTTTAATTTCCCACAAAATTTTCCATGTTTTCAACAACAATATATTTATTGTACCCGATGTGGGGGCCGGCATGAGACTTTTCAATGTCAACCGACGAATTATTACGAACCTAATCCGTGTTATGATTCTAATTATTCCAGTTTTGACCAATTTGAACCCCACAATTTCCCGTCATTCATCAACCGATTCGTGAGAAAACTTGTGCTGAATTGCTAGCAGAGGAACGGGCGGCTAATACTCAACCCATGCAGTATTCCGTCGTTCATCAACCTCCTCAAGAAGAAACAAGTTTTGAATTTTTGCAAGATAAAAGAAACCTAATTAACTCTGTGCAAACTTTATTAAGAAAGTTTAATTGATTTTCTTTTTATGAAACGCCAAAGGTTGTATCACTAGCATGGGAGACAATATCTAAGGTTGAGCGTGCTTTTGAAGACAAGCAATATCAACCAGAGGGTATTCTAGAGTTATTTCGTAAACTTCATGATGATGTGCAAAATATTCACGAGGAGTTAGCAGAGTATATTAATACTCCGAATTGGAATCGTCCTATCGTCTACTATGATGATGATGATGACTAGGACTATACCATTGCAATCACACCCGTTTTATCAACCAAGGAGCCCATTGACTCTCTCATAATGGAGGATGAGCATCTCGATACTATTCCGGCAATGGAATCAGACGAAGTAAGAAAGTCTAGTGTTGAGGACCTTTTCGAGGGTATTCCCGACAATATGTGTGATGTAACTTTTCGTGATAATTCTCTGCCTCTTGACATTTTAAAAGATCAATTTAAGGGTTTCTCCGATTCTAACGATGATTCTACTTCGATTGATGACGATTCTTTCTCTATTGACGACATCATTATGTTGAGGCATCACCTCCCGATTCTGAGCTCGTCAGCTTAGAGGTGGTGGAGATTGTTATCCCAGAAGTTGGAGG
>BQNB010106897.1:0-23290 GCA_026074375.1 Tanacetum coccineum | reverse complement strand
GATAAATATGCGTTTTGTAAGCCTGTTCTGTTAGGGTTTATCCTTGGTATATAAAAGGATCCCTCTTGGCATAGTTATACATACGAAATATAACCTCAAGATATCTTATAGCAAAAATCATATCTTAAATAGTTAGTAATCTGTAATCGTTCAAAAGCAGATTAATAGAAGTTATTATTTAGTTCTACATTGTTTTTCTTAGTACTTGTGTTAAGATTCCGCATTAACACATAGTATTCATAATCAGTGTTTCTACATAGTCAGTTGTATTTATACATTTTGGCTATCATCCTTAATAGGCTGCAGAGATCTATTCCTAAGGGACTCTCAAGTTTGTATATCTTGTTCGAGTCTTTGGCTAAGCAACCAAACTAGCGTGTATTCGTATAAATAATTAGCTTACCCTTTCATCCCAATTCACCCAAAAGTCACTCCTAAAATGTATCCCATCCATTCCCGTTTCTATTAATGTTATCTTATGCCTACACCCCATAACCCTTTAAAAGAACTCTTTGATAGTAATGACTAATGCTTGCGCCTAGTGGTGGAGGTTTGATCCTTTACCAAGCCTATGGTAATTTATATGCTATGACAGGTAATGTGTGTTAATTTTTCGTTTCCCATAGTTGTTATAATTTATTATACACCCGAGTGAAAGGGATAATCCCAAACACTTATGTGAGGTGCTAGTATATACTTTTTGTGCGTTTAATTATGAGGTCTAAAAGGTTGTGTTGTAAAATGCTTTTAAAGAGTAGGTTAAATGCACCCAAAATTGCTATTGTCTAGGTAGAAAAGCCCGTTTGCTTGAGAACAAGCAAATCCCAAGTGTAGGGATATTTGATGAGGTGTCATTTTATACACAATTTCGGGGTCATTTATATAACATCCCACAATTTTTATCAATGTAATTATCCATCTATTAAATTAGATGCAATTTTCATCAATGTAATATCTACTTATTAAATTAAGTACAGCCATTTTCAAAGAAATATTTTTTGCTTTATTCCACCTATTATGCAATGTAACTTGCATAACCAAAGTAAACGAGCTCACGCAACCACCAATGCCAACTCTATCAACGTTAAAATCAAGTAAACATTATAATATATTAAGCAATATGTTTTAAACTCCATTTTATCATACGTTATCTATTTAACATACCTTCCAAAACGTTATTATAAAACGAATATTATACGTTAACATTTAAATTAAAACCCAAACTTCATGTAATGTTTACATACAAACTGAATGTACAAGCCTTCAAGCATGTGAACAAGTGATCAATACATAATATTTAAATTACATTTTCCCTCCTAAATCAAAGTACAACTCATTTGAGCTCAATGTACAAGCCAACCATGCATGATATTCAAAATAAGCTCATTTTCCCTCCATTTTCATTCTAGATTTCGTATAAGCTCTTAAGCATGAGTTACAAACACTTATAGCACAACATTTAAACAATTTCCTCCCTAATCCTAAAACCCTAGCTCGTCCAAAACCATAAATCCTAACCCGAAAACCCTAATCTACCCGAAACACCTAAACTAGTTCTAAACTAAGTTAAACCAAGCAACCACCCTAACTCCACCATGATCCACCTACTTGCTAGCCACCTTCAGCACCTTGTCACCACCCTAGCACCCAAGCACCTCCATGAATCACCTACTAGTCACCTTGAGCTCCAAGAAAACCACCTAGCCACCTCCTTTGATTTTCGAACCATCACCACCTCCATACACCTTGCATAGCTACTCCATAGCCTTCCTTGGTCACCACTCTACTATTACTTGGTCCCTACTTCACTTACCTTGGCCACCACACCAAGTAAACTTGGCCACTACTCCATTTCAAGCCCTATATAAGCCGAAACATACACATACATTCAAATTCACCATCAAAGCTTCATATTACCTCAAGTCATGATCTAAACAAGTCCAAGGAAGATTAAGAAGAAAGTATACAGCAAGTAGAAGCCAAGAAACAAGAAGAAAGAAGTCTCTTGATTCATCTTTTAAGTTTTCGAGTTGTTTTTGCTCCATTCGACCCATTTTCATCATTTCAAGTACTAGTAAGCTTTCTATCTTGTTCCATAAGCTCTTGTATCATTATAGATATTGTATAAGCTATATACTTGTTTACGTTTAATTTTACATTGATGGTTTTTATATTTGTGATATCGAAACGGTAAAGATGTGAAAAACTATTAATATGTTTTCAGGCATTATTTCGATCAACAATCTACCCCTTTTGATTGATACAAAATTTTAAACGCATTAATATAAATTATTTGTAAAAACAAGTATTTAGTGAGTTTTATGACATTTCTCCATTTTTAGTAGACCAAAAAGGCATTCGTCGATATTGCTAGGAAATCGAATGAATAAATGCTCCCTTAATGTGGGCTCCCCCTAGGTTTGAGGGCATCAAGGGATCGAGCTATGGTTTCTTGGCTACAAAAACGAGTTAGAACAATACAAATATTTCTAACATGTAGCAAGAAGGAAAAATATGGCATAATAATAATGCAACCAACAATAATCATCCATTAAAAATAAAATAGTGTGTGAACCACACTCATGCATACCTAAGGAAAATAACGTGCTAACATTCATGAATTTTAAACTACAAAAAGTCCTATAACTAGTAAAGCTCCATAGGACTTGCTTGCAAAATGGTGGATGAACAATTATTTGAGAAACTAAACATAGAGTATGTTTAGTTTGGGGAAGATGATGGAGGTGGTGGGATGATGGTTGTTGGTGGTTGTGAGAGCATATGTTCAATATATGAAAACATATATTGGAGTTCATCTCTCAATCCAAATATGAGAGTACGATTGTGAATGCAACACAAACATGAATCTCTATGTGCCTCAAGAAGGTTCCAAGGAATGGGATGACCAAGGATAGGTGGTGAAGGTGATGGAGTATCAAATTGGACATCAAGTGGGGTTATTGGTGAAAGGGTGAGTGTGATGTCTGTGATGCATTTTCTTGAGTTGGATGTGGTGGAGAAACTCTTGGAGGAGGAGATGTTGGTGGGTTCAAGTAACCATTGGGTGAAAGTGATGTTGATAAGGTTGGTGATTTTGGTATGTAGTCAATTGAGGATGAAGAAGTATCTTTGGTTGATGGTGTTTTGGAAGGTGCATTAGGAGCACTAGGTGATGAGAGTTGAAGTGTGGGTGATGGAGTTTTTGTGTCATCATGGGTTAAATCCACAAACAATTGTTTTGGTGGAATGATGTTGATTTTTGGTCTCTTGGAGGCTTTGGAAATGGAAGCTCTAGTGGATGCCATGGATGTTGATAATGGTTGATGAATGATGAAGAAAATGGTGTATTGGAGATGATCATTTGGAAGGGATTTATGGGAAGAGAATGGATTAGAAAAGGAATGAATTTGAACTAGTTTAGGTTATTCCAAATTATGTTCGAGCATTCTGGGCAAAGATAGCTGAGACTAGGTAAAAGAGGGTCAAAAAGCAGGAAAAATATTGTTTTACCCGTGATTTACTAGGGCGGTCCCCTTAAAGATAAGGGGGCCGCCCGTTATGAATTAAGGGGGCCGCCCTCTGTTGGTTTCCATTTTTCACAGAAAAATGATTTTTCTCAGAATTTTTGTGAGAGTATTTCTGTTTTGGTGGTTTATTTGCAGCAAGCCCTATTGAGTTTTATGAGCACATTTAATCATATAACATGTAATAAACACATCAAATCATGAAACCAAAGTAGCATTATTTAGTTCACTTAAAATAATATTAAATACTACAAAAAAACAAAACACCAAAGGCTTAAATTATCATAGCAAATTACATTATATAAAGATAACTAATAACCAAGTCTTTCCGAATAAATCAGATAATCACCACATAAGTTGTTTAGAACATACACATATCAAGTTAAACAATTGTCTTAAACATATTTAGTCTATCTAGCTAATTTTCTCCTTTTCTCTATATTAAGTCTTCACTTCTTCTTCTTGCTAAACACTCCTTTTAGTGCCTTTCCAAATGATTTGAATCCTCCACGCATCTCCTCGTGCATTTGTTGCGTTTGGTTGAGCAAGGTGGTTTGTCGTGTAAAGAGAGTTTCATCGGTTTGTTCAGAAGAAGAAGGCGGGGGGGGAGAAAGGTGTTTGGTAATTTTTGTAGGTGAGTGAATCAAGTGAGTTAAGATAGGTGGTAGGGGATGGTTACTGCTCGAGAAGTTAGACATCTCTTTTCATCATCGTGTTGATGAGATGACGTGCCTTGATGATGAGAGGATGAGGAGGAGACGGAATGACGTGCCTTGCCACGATCACTTCGAGGTCGTCGAGTTTGTCTTAGGGCAAGAGGACGCATGACTCGGTTACCAAGTTCAATAAAAAATGCATTGTCAAGATGAGGATAGGTTCCATGACGTGTCGATAAAGACGAGTTAAACACATGCCATATGGAAGATTTGCGGTTGGAAATAAGCTCTAGCACATTCGATTCTTTTGACAAAGAAATAAGCAAGATTGTATTGTTCTTCGGCAACAACACAATACAACATGTGAGCATGACAAGCGGGGAGACGGTCCTGATGTCCTCCTAGTCTGAACACATTCTCTCGAATGAGTTTTTTCATGCTTCATGTTGGGCTTAGTTCATGTGGTTGGATTGTGATTGGTTGAGAGTGCGGTTGACCTTTTAATGGTACGGTCTACCACGACATGTTCCAATTCAAGAAGTCGATGAATGTCATCGGGAGTAGGAAGATTGGTGCAATATGGTCCTTCGGTTTCTTGAGAATATTCAAGAGATGCAAGGTCCCACTCGTTTGTAAAAACGGCTTGACCATTGTATGGAATTTTGAGGATTTGACCGAATTGAGCGAGAGTAAGGGTTATGAATTCATGTTGAATCATAAAGAGGATGTAGTCGATTTTTTTTTTTTTTTTTTTTTTTTTTTGTATTTTAGATAAAAAATATATATAATATATAATATATAATATATAATACCAAATAGTAATAGTATAGAGAGTATCCCGTTAGATATAAAATTACTTTAGGAAAAGTAATAGTCTATCTTCCGAGTGTCGTATCCACGGCGAGAGATGAATTGAAATCCATGTAAGTGTTTTGTTTGATGCTCGAATATCAAATATTTTTGTTTTTGAAAATTATGGTTTTTAATACTAATAATATAAAATTAAAAACTATAATAAAGCTAAAATAATACTAAAACGGGCATGCTCGCTAAATAACAATAAACGACAATGACAATAAATTAAATAACAATAAACTAAACAACAATCAACGAGCAAATAATAAACGAGCATACCACAAGTCTACGATAAATATGGCAATAATAACAACTAAACTAAGCATAACAATAAGCATAAACGAATAAACACTAATAAACATTACTAATAGCATGGCAACTAAATGGACAATAATATAGACATGTTAGAAATAAAAACTACAACAATAAAATGGAAAATACTCGCTATCATGGCAAACTAAACTATAAGCCATAACGATAAAAGACATAATAAGCAAATTTAAACTATAACTAATTAAAATTGAAAAGAGATGAGAAGTCGAACCCGAATGCCGAAACCGAAACGATTAAAACCACCCGTTAACATAAACTAGTAAAAAATCAAGTTTATTTCTTTTAAACGTTCTATCTTACTTAATAGTAAATAAAGATGTAAACTTTATTAACTAGAGAGCTCAATAAAACTAAGAAAAGATTTAAACTTGAAAATCAAAATAGCTTATGAACCCTTAAGCTCCACGCCTCATGAGTTGAAACGGTATTGCGTCGTCACAAATAAAACAAACACTCCATTAAAAACAAATTATACTACTCATTTCAACATTCCACTATTTCTATTTTTATAACTCGAATGGGCCAAGGACTTTTATCTATTTAAATGATCTATAACAAATAGCCTAGATATCTTTCACTATTTTAATTTCTCATAGTAGTAAGTATTCCCATGTGGTGATAAACTATCCGCAAAAGGTAAATAATAAGCTATCTCGAAAATATGGCAAGGAAAAAGAGTAAAATAATAAGCTATTAACTAAAGCTAGTTAAGTTTATTTGGATAAGCTATGGAGATAAGCTATTCGAAATAGCTTTGGATTAATAAACTATCAAACATAAGCAACGTAGTTAATCGAAAAGCAAATAAGTCGAACTAGATTTAAGAAAACGAAAACAAAAAGGAGAGTTGAAAATAAGCTAAAAGATCTTATTCGAATTTTTCTATGGTAAATAAGATTTCTCTAGAAAATAATAAGCTTTAAACGGAAAAGCTTTGAGATATATAAGAAAAGGCCCACTCAATATAGCTATTGACAAAACTAATCTAAACAAAAGGGCTTTAAATAATAAGCAAACCAAAATAGCTATCGACATCTTATTCGATTAAGAAACAACGAAAGAAGAAGAGGCAAACGAAGAAATCATATAAAAAGAACCCACCTAGATATTTCATCAACTTCGAATCACTAAACACTAAATCCAAAACACAAGCAACATCGTAATTAAATCAAAAACTTTTCTTTACTTATACTTGTATTTTACAATTACTAGGGAATGGAAAAATCATAGGAAAAAGGATATAACAATCTAGTCTTAATCCTAAACGCTATATCTACTTAATTCTACCGAATGAAAGATAAAAAAATGATATGAAATTAAAATATTAAAAGATGGCCCTTATCATTATGCTGCGTCTCTATTTATAGGCTAGAAGTGAGGTTAAAATGATGGACTTGTGACTTCTGGTCAGCGATTTGCATTTCGATCGATAGCAGAGTCATCGGGCTGGTTAAGCACTAATCTGGGTCGGGTCATATCTTCCAATAATGGGCTTTTATTTCCTGGACAGAGCCTTTAATAAGTATGGGTCGGTCAGACCCATATAAATGGTGTCGGGCCGGCTCAATAAGAGATGAAGGCACCGTCAGACTCGAATTTTCGCGTTCTTTCTAATCTTGTGCTCGGTTTTGTCTGGTTTTGCCTTTGTTTTGTCGTTTTCTTGATATTCGTTACCTGCACATACATAAACACAAAAACAAGCATATACATTGTATTTTCCGTACATTTTTAGTCATTTAAGCTCGTTTTATTAGGTAAAAGGTATGTGTATTTAAACACATACCAACAATATAGCCATAGTCATCGGTTTGTACCTTGACTTGACTATAGAAGTCTAGAATAAATCTCAAAATAATTGATTCGTTGATTTGAAAGAGACAATTAAAGCGAATGTTAGTAAAAAGACGCTCGATGTGTTGGTTTGGAGTAGGCTTGATCAACAACAGACCTTCGTGAATGTTGCGGTTTTTATTAGGTTTGTAGATTGGGGCATTAGTAGGAGAGATGCTGGAATGTTGGATACTTTTGGGGAGTAGGATTAGTGAGGGACTATATCGGTGGTAAGTAGCTTTCGTGCATTTTGTCACCTAAAAAGATTATTTAAACAACATAAAAATGTTACAAAAAAATACTAATAAAAAATAAAATGAGTTTTGAAAATGACGAATGTGGGCGGGAGTTACTTCGAATATAAAATACCCTAAGAAGTGATCCATTGTTCCTTAATTTATTTTGATCTTTAATCTTGGATGTCGACAGATATATATTGTTATTTATTTCAACATCAAGACTTATGACCCAAATCACTCCTTAATTATATAAAATCTTATTTAAGTTTGTCGAAAAACTAAACGTTAAGTGTATATTTTGTTGACAAGTATAAGTTTATTATTTTTGACTTTAACAAAAGTTAAATAGTGTTTGTTTTGACTCAAAACCATGTTTTAAAGTATTAAAACCAAAGCCCCTTTTTAGTATATTATAAATTATATATAATTATATATCTTGAAGACTTATACAAGTTTGTTGAGTGTTTATTCAAGTGACAAAACTACAGTGATGGTCATTTTGACTCTAAAACTTGATCCTAAGAAATGAGTCAAACACTCCTTTATTTTTATAGAATTTTACTCATTGATTTAGAATATATATATATATATATATATATATATATATATATATATGTATGTATGTATGTTTGAATGATTAATACTTGATTATTTTTATCATGTTTTGGCATTAATCAACAATGTGTAAGTTTAAAAATGCATATATGCAAAAATTCGGCTATATGTTCATGAGCATACATGTTCTTAAAAAAAATTGACTCAATAAGTGTTTTGATTCAATCCTATCAAGGTTGTAGTGTTCCTATGACTACGGGTATCATTGTAGTTATGAAAATCCTAGATCAAACTAAGAATTATGAAAATAATTAAAAACACCCAATTTTGATTAGAAACAAAATTGGATGAAATCAAACAAAAGATGGTTGAAAAACTTACAATGGATTTTGTTGATAGACTTGTTAGTAATTGGCCTTGCGAATTTTGGTTGATTTTAGTGATTTGAGGTTTGATTTTGAAGGTTTTGGTAATGGGGTTTTCGTTTACAGCAGGTGGGAGAAAGAGAGAAGAAAAAAATAATGTTTGGTATATGATTTCGACTGTAAAGGGGTGTTTGTTTTCACAGATAGGCGGTCCCCTTAATTAATTAAGGGGGCTGCCCTTGTTACACGGTCGGTCCCCTTAATTTTAAAGGGGCCGCCACCTGAAAAAAAAATTTCTTTGAATTTTGGTCAGTTTTGTAAGAATGAATATTAACAATTTTTAATTAACCCATTGTTTAATTAAAAATTTTCTTTGACTATTTCGGACGAGATAATCAAGATATCAATAATAGACGATTTGGTGACTAGACTTACTGCGACATGTTGAGGTAATTTCTTCCGAATGAAAAAGTTTAATTGATTACGTTTTGAAATGGAAAAAGTGATATTTGGAAGATGAAGAGATTGAATGGAGTTGAGACTTTCACAAGACGTTTTGTTTGACGTAGTTGAGGCGATCGTCGAGGTGGAAGGGAGTTTGTTTCATCAATAGTGGTTTAAGATTTTCGATGCAAAAACTAATTTTACTTCTATATTAATTATTATCATAAACTCATTTTTCTTGTCTACGGGTTCATGGCCATAGAAGGAATTTCCATTTTATAGAGATTCATGGTAATCATGGTGAAGAATGGTTCCTAATGAACAAATTTTTACAAACTAGGATAAGCCAACAAATGGCAATTTAGTGACTACCATATTTCCTAATATCATAAAATTAAGTATATCAATACCAATATTATTTTACGAATTAGAAGAGTGAGGACGTACTTAGCCTTCAAGAGAAATTGCTTTAAAATCTTCAAGGTAGCAAGCTTTAAGGATGAGGATTTATGGAAATCCTATATGGGTTCTTTAATTTGTTTGACGAAAGTCAAAGGGTGCTTGTAGATGATTGACCTCGGAAGATATGATGATTTAGCCATTTGGTCCCCATCGTTTCATGGTCTGGAAGTTATTGTTTCGAAATTTTTGTATTTGATATGGAACACAGTGCACGATGAAATCTTCCACATTGAGTAAGCTGGTTGGTGTGGGATGATTCCACATTGTGTGATTATGAGGAAATAAAACTTATTAAAGTATACAAAAGGAGTACATGATATGCAATGTGAAAACTAACACGAATGTATAATCCTTTTTAGAAGTATCATAACTACGAATGTTTTGTATGATTGTTTGAGAAGAAAGAATTACATGATATGCAATGTGAAAACTAATACCTTGGGGGGAAAATTAATAAGGTTCATAAATGAACACCTTAGTGCATACAAAGGTGTTTTTTTAATTATGGAAGTCACTTCTCTTAGGCGTATTGTATGTATGCATGTTAACAATGTTTAGTATAATTATCAATCTCGTTTGTTTGTTATCATATTTCATAGTTATTGATGCATCAGTTTATAATTTGTTATAAACATTATGCTACTTATTAGTATCACAAACGTCCATATACTAAAACCATTCTATATTATTTCTTAATAAGCATTCCACTAATTTATTATACTTAAAGATTGGGTACACATATTTATTGTGAAGGCTTAGAGAAGAATAACCCACGCTTTGAGAATTGTACAAAAAAATTCCCTATTAAAGTAGTTGATAAACAACATCATTGTTAAATGTGTGTGAAGTAAATGCAAGGGGATATGAGCAGTTTTTGAGGTTTTAAGAATGCAAAGAATTTCCCTACTAAATTGGCAGCCTTATTGAATGCTGAAGTATTGAAGTCATTAAACCCTTGGGTCTTTAATATGAAGCTCAAGGGTTCCTGCAAGCACCTAAAACCTCTATTCAATCTTCCAGAAACCCTGTAGAAGATGAAGTGTCCCTACGATTTTAGTCCATCTCATCCTAGAGATTTAATGTTGTGTTGTGAAGATTGTCATGCTTATATAAGATGTATGTGAAAATCATTTATTTTTATCAGGTAATAGACCCTCTTTTTTTTTAATTCTTGCTTAATTTGTGTTTGATTTTACTATAATCCAAAATATGGTTTTTTTGTAAATTGTAATTTGTGATGTAGCTTTTTTATTTTCTTTGTGTATTTGATGAATTAGGTGTTAATTATGATGTTTAGTATTTGTCCATACCAAGTGTTTGATTTTATGCGTTAGTGAAATTTGCTTACACTTCAAGAAATTTGAGCTTTTAGATGGATTGCCTTTTTATTCACCGGAAAACATAAATCAGCATCACTTAATTTAATTAACCCAAGGTATGTATTTGGTTAATGAATTCAAGGTATAGTAATATATTACTTTTTGATTTATGTGATAATTTAGGGGTTTTCTCTTTTTTTGTTAATTAAGTTGGGTTTGTGTTATTGTGCTCTAATTGATATGGCTTATTTGCTGCAAATCTTGATTTAGTTTGGTGGTTTGATAGAGGTCTCTAATGGGTAAATTTCATCAAATAAGTAATTGTAAGCTCTTTAAGATTAAGATCATATAGACAATATTAATTTTATTAAAGTTTAAGACTTTTTGCTTGCTATAATTGTTACTTTTAGTGTATATAGAACTTAAGGTTGAAGTTATGTAATGTTAAGTAACTGTGCAAAATGCCATACCAATTAATCCCACGTCTATGTTACTGATCACGCTATGATTTAATGCATAACATATTGGCGTCTAATTGGCAAAGTAATTTGAATACGGTTAATGGTGATGCTAAAGAAAGGTATTGATTTTATTTTATTAATTTGTAAAATATGTTTGGTTATATAAGTGTATCATGATTAACGATTGTATCATTGTTTATATACTATGTGTAGTTTCTTTTGCATATTTCAAGTGCTGGTTGCACTTTGGCTTACCAATAATGCTCGAATGGACAGAGGTAAAAACCTTTTACTTCTGGTTGATATTTGCATCATCTTTTAACATAGTACACTCAATATTGATCTTTTGATTACTCTTCCACTTTAGGTTGAACAATTACATAAGATATTTGAATTATGTGGTTCACCATCAGAGAATTATTGGAAAAGGTCTTGATTACCAAGTCCCATGTTATTAAAGCCACATCAGCTATATAAGCGTTGTACATTAGAAACTTTTATGATTTTCTACCTTCTTCTCTTCCATTATTAGAGAGTCTTCTTTCAGTTGCTCTTGATGATCTCGGTTATGAGACAATAGCGAAGTATGTTTGATGTTATTTGTAATGAATATAACTTTAGTTCTGACACATTGTTTTAAATTCTAAATTAGTCTATTCTTTTGTATATAGTTCTTCAATACCAAACCTTATGCTTGGTATACTATATGTGTATATGGTCTACTTTAATTTTACCATATATCTTACTCCCTGATGGGCAAGAACTGATGGTAATTGCTTCGTAAGATTTAATAGAACCTTTCATAAGTAAAATTAGAGACGACATGACCCCCTTTGGGAGTTCCTGAATCAGTATTAGCATTAGCTGCAACTAATGCACCACCTGTTGGTGATGGAATAACTCTTTCTCGACAAATGACTACTTAAGAAAGATCAAATCTTTTTATATATGATTAGTTGTTGCCCACCCTTTTCATGATCTTGAGATAGGTATAATATATAACTAATTCTCTAAATTTATGTAATAAGTGTTTCTCTCTAATGAATGAATGATGATGTAATAATACTAAAAAACTTGACTATTTTTATAAATCTAATCCCAGGAGCACCAACAATATTCAATTGTGTATGTGAAATTAATATAAACTAAAGTTCTAATGAGACTAATCATAATCATTACATATGGGATTATGTGTATAGATAACCAATAGAGTGATCATAATTCTGTCTCTTTCTTGCAGCCGACTGAAATTAGTAATGGGAACAAGGTTAAGTATAAGCTTATCAAATATTATAAAACCTTTTAGTGTTCTTGGATTACCGAAGAAGATGATATTAATTGAACTTGATCTCATTGAGTGTTGGTGTTCTATTCACAGGTATGTTCATCCAAACACGTTCCCATGTGTATTTTTATTTACTCGATTACTTAGGAACAGTTTAGCGACAAAAACAAAAGTTGAAGATTATCATGAAAAGTTTGTGTTTTTTTCACACTTTAATGATTTCTTTATATGTATATATTGAATTAGCTTTAAAACGAATTGTAAGTTTATGGCACAACAAAAAGAAAAGATTAGCTACTTCCCACCATTGGCATGATCTTGAGATAGGTACATCATATAACTAACTCCTTGAATTTATATAATAAATGTCTTGTCTTATTATATAGTTTATTGACGAAAATAAAAGTTGAAGATCATCATGAAGAGTTTGTGTTTTTTTGCATGATTTAATGATTTTGTTATATGCATATATTGAATTAGCTTTACATTGAATTCTAAGCTTTATGGCACAACAAAAAGAGAATGGTTGTTAATGTTTGGAAAATTTGATGTATCTTTCACAAGAATTGCTTAATTGATTAGTGATCTGGAAAAATATGTCTATTTGAGGGTGCACCTGCTTCAAGTAACTCAATAGGTAAGGTATTATTTTATTATATAGGACTGGTGGGAGAATGTTCACCACTTTTGTGTCTATGTTGCGAGGGGTTTTATTCTGGTCACCCTTATAACGCGGGCCCTACGGATGAGTGGTGACCCCGGCCCTAATAACTCGCATCAAACTAATGCGTGCAATAATCTCTTCTCACGCTCCACAATCAACCCGACCGCGTGTTTTAACCTTTGCTCACTTCAGTCGCAACTCGTGGGCAAGCATCGTTTGGCCCGAACTTCCTCTATCTTTCATCTCCTACGGTTAGTTTACCTTGGGGTATATGATGACTACGGCGTTGATATGAGGCTTGATGGATGGGCGAGCTGCTGAGCGAGCTTATTATTAGTTGCGCCTAGCTGTCTGTAGCTGTGTGTGGGTGGGTTCGGGGTGGAGGGTGGGGGGGGTGGGGTTGGGGATGGGGGGCAGGGGAATGGGGTCAGGTGTTTGCGGGGGGCGGGTAGTGGATTAGGGGGGGCTTGGTTGAAGCTTTCGGGAGTTTGGATGGGGGGGTCCGGTGGGGGCGGCTCAGTGTGTAGCAGGACTTTATGTTGCTTAATATTATTGACTTTTGTTTTGAGTTTGGGCGGTTTTTTGAGTTCATGGTTATAGATTGAGGGCTTTTGAGTTGTTGATTTGTTTATTTATTTGCGCTAGTAGCCCAATCTTGTGTGGGAGGGGTCTCTTGAATGCGTTTGTTGTGACTTAGGTGTGTATAAATAGTAGTTTTATAAATACTGAATGTTGTCTCTATTTGTGTTCAAAAATTGCCTGGATTTTAAATTCAATGTTGATTCTAGTTTGGAGGCTATTTGGAGTATTTAGCTCTTTTAAAAGCTTAGTGAGCTTGTAAGGTGATTTTAGTGGGATAAGGTGTGCCGGTTGTGTTTTTGTTAGAACTTGAGTTTTGGTATGACGATGTCATGTTTTGTAGATGAGTGGGTGAAGGGTGGTGTAGTATCTTTGGATTGGTCAGGGGGGGTGGGGGGGGGGGGGATTGGGGTGGGGGGGGGGGGGTGGAGGCCTTGGGGGGGGGGGAGGGGGGGGTGGATGGGGGGGGGGGGGGAGGGGGGGGGCGCATTACCCAATTAGGGGGGGGGGGGGGGGGGGTGGAGGATTAGGCGGTGGGGACTCTTTGAGGTGGTGTTTTTCGGAGAGGTTGGTTGGTGGGGGCGGTGGGAGGGGGCTGGTGCGCCGCAGTGTGGAGGGATATCTGGCATTGTTAGTTGTTTTTTTTTTATCTGGTTTTGTGTTTTCATTGCTTAGTTTTATTGTTTGAAAATCTTTATTTCGTAAATATTCTGTCATAATTAGTAGTAAAGTAGCTAGCTGAGAAGGGTAAGAAGAAAAAACTAGTTAATTTCATTAATAAGTAGGACTTCTTTTAAGTGCTCAATTAGCTTTAATTAGTGTTAGTATTAAGAGTGGAGTGGATATTTGGTTTTAAACATTTTTTTAGTTTTTAAAAAAAGATTTTATGTACACTTAAGTTTTGACAAGCCCTTTTTCCAGTAAAGTGGTGTTTGGTTTAAGGTGTATTTGACTCTAAAAGTCAACAATGTTCTGTCAATTCCTTTTACACATTTGAGGATTCCATAGTAAACGAGTTTTAATTAGGTTTTAAGAGTTAGTTTGTAAAATGACAAAGATTTAAGTGCTTAAAAAACACTTTGTGTCTATGCCCCAGGGCAGTTTTTAGTGTGCAAAGCATTTTAGATCCATTGAGGCTGAACTAAAGCTTTTTGAGCCAACACATCTGTAGTGTAGGTTTTTGTTATGCAGGGATTCTGTAGTTTCTTTGTGTTGTGATGGGGGTTAGTGTCGTTTTAATCTTTTCTCGGAAGGACAGCGAAGAGGAGAGTGGGTGGGCTTTGGGATGCTAGATAATTAGGGTTGTGGGGGGGGGCGTGTGCTTCGGGGGGTGGGGGACGGGGTTGGGGTGTATTGGTGGTGTGTGTGTGGAGTTGGTTTGTGTGGTGTTGGTCACCGGAGGAGGTTGGTATGGTTGGATGATGGGTGGGTGCATGGGGGTTTGCGTTCAGTAAGTGAGGTTGGGGGCGGTAACTATAGTGTGTTGGGAAGCGTGCTGCTGCGTGTTCTAGCTGTGTCGCGGACAGGGTGGGCGTGGGATAGGGAGGCTGGTTTTTATTTTTTTTATCTAGGCCCCACACTTTGTTCAAAGTTAATAAAGGTTAGCTTATTTCCAAAAAATTCTGTTCTAAGGATTAGTATTGAGCTTTTAGCTTATTAGGGGATAATAGCCTTTTGCTTTTTTTAAATTCAGTTATAAGCTGGGAAAACTTAATTTTTCAATAGCATAGTCTTTTTTATTCTTGTTTACTCTTTGCCTTACAGTTAATTTTTTGGATATCCCTTAGTATACATCTTACACTATTATTGTTCTTTTTAGTTTTAATTTTCTTTTAGAAAAATAAGCTAGGATAAATGCTAAAGTTTTAATAAAGCTAAGGGGGGGGAATAAGCCCTAGTTGTCTTGTTAAACTGATTTGAATAATTGCTTTATTTTCTAGCTTCTATTTTTATGTTATTAAAATGTTCAAAAGTTGTCTTTGTTAGAAAGTTGTTGTTAATTATGCACAGGCTTAACTTTGTAGTTTTTAAACTTTTGCTATAATTCTCACTTTTTAGTTTTTAAGCTCAAAATTAGCAAAAACTGTGGGTTAGTTTTGAATATTTCCAATAGTTAGAGGTTATACGTTTTCATTAGAGTGTAAAATCTACACAGTTACCCCGCCTACCCTCTTCTTTCTATCTTTACAATTTCTACCCTGTCTTTTCGGGAGAAAAACATTTAATTTAGGATTAAATAAAATAGTTTTAATATTTTTAATTTTAGTTTAATAAAATTAGGGTTTAGGTTTTAATTGGCAAAATTATGGTTCAATTGCTTTATAAAAATTGGGCATTTTTGTATCATTTTATTTCTGCACCTCTTTAGTAGTTAAAAACCATTTTTCTTTATTTTTCCAGTTAAATTTGTATTTTCTAGAAATTAAAATAGATTTTAGGTAATTTCTTTTTCTTAAAAAATTCATAGAAAATAGAAAATTAGTTGGAAAATTCTAATTCTTTTTGTAATAATTTTCTTTTTCATTCTAGTATTTTTGAAAAATAAAAGTAGAATTTTAGTGTTAATTTTTAGAAAAAGTTTATTTTAGTTAATTCATTTTTCTTTAAAAATTCATAAAAAATTCAAAAATAGTTAAAAAATTCTAATTCTTTTTCCTAAAATTTTCTTTTTAAATTTGTGATTTTTAGGTATAAAATTTGTTAAAAGTAGTGCCTTCGATTTTAAATTTCAGTTTTAGCTCGCGTTTTTAATTCACGTTTATTAATTTTTCGTATTAGTTAGACGTTTTTAATTCTTTAATTGTTCTATAGTTTAATAGTGCTATTATATCAGTAGTGTAATTCAAAATTCAAAAATCCTTTATCAATTCTTGACTCGAATCCGAATTATTCCCGAATCTCAATTCACGACTTCGTTGGGATACGACCCGAGAAGAAATACTTCCCGGTTAAAAATATACATATTGTGTTTTCTTAAGTGAGATTTTATCCTTTTATTTCTCTTGTTTGAGAAGTAATTTGGAAAGAATTTTCACGGGATTAATACTATATATATATATATATAAATTTGACTAGTGCTTACGCATACAACCAGTAAGTTAGTACCGAGGTGTGTAGAACCATTTAAGATCCTTGAACGGATTGGTCCTGTAGTCTATCGGTTGAGATTGCTTGAGGAATTGAGTGGTGTACATGACATGTTTCACGTGTCGAACCTAAAGAAGTATTTGGCGGATGCTAGTCTGCATATGCCATTGGATGAAATCAAGATCGACAAGACTTTTTGTTTTGTTAAGGAAATTGTTGAGAATAGTAACCGTGAAGTTATGAGGTTAAAATGTAGCGGGATGGTGATAGTTAAGGTCCGGTTTTGGCTGGAAGTGAGGTCTTTGGGACTTCAGGTAAACTGAGTATCCACGCTTGTTCGTTGAGCAAGGGATCATTGGGAGTATTAGTTGGAGATGGGTACTTAGGGTTACTGATAGACCTTAGTACGCCTTTAAATGTTTTATGTGGTTGTGGTTAACGTTATAATTTGAATAAACTCGAAGTCGAGCCGATTTTTTTCAAAAACGTTGAGCTTTGTAACAATTTATAATTTGATTTCAATACAGTTCTTGTTTGATGAGTTGCGAGGTCGGGTTATAAATGACGTTGTTACACAACTTAAGGTTTTTGACGAATTTCCTCGATGACGGGCGAGGTTCGGGTAGTTGGTTGACCTTTTCGTTTGGAGTGGTTATGCTGCTATGCGTACCCTTGTGTGGGCAAGCAAAGTTATTGGCAGTAAGATATTTTGTGAAAGATTGTTGGAATTCAAAGGGTAACTTTGAGTTAACATGGGTATGGGAGGACTACTTAAAAGATAAGTATCCTCGATTAATTGTTTGGTAATGATAGAGTTGAACCTTTTGGTTAAATCTCGGGACGAGATTTCCTAAAGGAGGGGATACTGTAACAACCATGACTTGAGCAGGTTAGTCAAACCGTTAGTGTTGACTTATGTATCTGTTGCAATGTATGGTTTATGTGTTTATATGAGTTTATGTGGATTATGTGGGAAATTGGTAATCAATCTATTGAGTGTGATCATCTCAATGAGATTGGAATGGTGGTGAAATTGGTTGAATTCATTTCGTTCACTTTTGGGTGACAAGGAAATGATTTAGAGATTTAAGCGTTTTCGTGTTAATTTTGTAAGTATTATTACGTATACGTATTTTTGTGTTAGTGATTTAAGGAATGTTTAGGTTTTAGAAGTTAGGTTAAGAAAAATGTAAATTTCTATTTTTGGAAATTTAGGTTAAATAAAAATGAAAAGTTATTTATTTTTAAAAGTCTAGTAAATTGCGTTTACGCAAAAAGGTATGCGCAAATAAGCTTAGATTTTTATAAAAACTTAAGGTAATGTTAGTAAATATGTAATTAATAAATAAATAAAATAGTATATGCTGAGTAAATAAGCATATTTAATTTAGCTTTTTCATTAATCATTTGATTTTCAAACTTCTTTTTAAAAGTTGTTTTAAAAGCCTTAGAAGCTAAACTTTTCAGTGGTTCAAGTCATTTTCAAATAAGGTACTATTTTCATGCTAAAATAAGATCAAAAGTAGCTAGTTAGTGTGTTTGGTTTCCAGTTTGCCTATAAGTGCTTAATTTGATTTTCAGCTTATAGCCTACTCTTTTTGCTTATTAGTTTCTTAGATTTGATTGTTAGATTAGTTATAGGGTGCTTGTAGCTTATTAAGTCCTTGTTTTAGCTTATTTCAATCATATACTACAATGATTTAGAGTTTTAATTTGAATCTAATGGGTGTATTCGTCTAGGGTTAGATCGCGTTAGAACTTAATTTAGATTAGGGCAGAATTTAGGGCTGTGTTGTTCAGCTGTTATATCGATGATGGTAATAGCTTTTGTCAAGTTTTCGGTGTCTATAATGTAGCTCAGAGAGTCTAGTTTCCAGAACATCCGGCCTCGAAGGTTTTTAAGATCGGGAAGTCATTCAAATGTTGGTTACGATAAAAGTGGTCAAAGCAGTGTATACGGGTCAGATTATGAGGTGTAAAACCCCCACTTAAAATTTGAATTAGGATTAGCCAACCTACAGGAGTTTAGTTCTATGTGTCTATTAAAAATTCCCCAAAGGAGAGCTTCTGATTTGGAGTCTAAGTATGGTTTTTAGGTCCAAACGTTTTAGTGTGCAATCAGATCCGAAACTGAGTAGTTAAAAGTTTGATTTTATTTGGGGCACTTAAGAGGGGAAATAAATTAGTGTAAAAATCTTGGAGATAGTAAACTCATGATATTGAACCTGTGATTTTTGGTAAAATTTATAAAGGTAAGTAGGTGTGGTTTAGAAAATGGTAAAGTGACACTAAAATTCTGCATTTTCGTGCGTAAATGGTGAACTTTGGAAAAGTATGTTGTAAACAAATTGGGTTAATGACGGAATGTTTGGGTGTCGGGGTGAACATAGGGTAATTAAACACCTTAGACATCCATCATATGATTATTACATGTGCTTTAGCTGTTGGCTTAGTAGCGTTGTAACAGTGGTTGTTTTCTTGTTTAGATTTGTGCTAGTGTTTGTGGAAGCTGCAAAGCAATCAGGTGAGTTTCATAGCCCTTTTTTCTTATGTTTTCTTGGGGTGAAAATGATGTTATGAGTTTAAATGTTTTTTTTGGTTGCTGTGATTATGTGTTATGTGGTTATTGATTTGTGATGTGTTACGCTCCATGGTTTTGTGATCACTTGGAGTTGTTTTGAGGTATGTGAGTTCGGTTGGAGAGTGGTGTTTACTACTCAATCAAATCCAATTGAAGGGTTGAAATAATACTCAATAGAGTGTTGGTCCAGGCCTAAGTATAAGTTCCAGCTGGTAGATTTTTAGGTGCATAAGTGACGTAATTGGAGCGGATATGGAGTACGCTATAGTGTTATGATATGGGATCGGGTTAGGTACGCCTTACCCAGGGGGGTGTATGATTGTTATATGAATTGTTTTAGTAATCGCAGCAATTGTATGAAAGTTTTATATGTGTCTTAAACCTATGACTCTAACCAATATTATGTTGACGTTTAAGCATCATTTTCAGGTGAGCACCATGGGAATAAGATAGAGAGAAGTGGCTAGAAAGAGACCATAGGATGTTATGGAGTTTATTGCTTTATTGTCTTGAATTTTGCATTGTTTGGATTATGGATAATTGTTGCATGTCTTTATGTTGGCGAATACTTTCGTTTCATCAATAAAGACGCCTTTTGGATTTTGGTTAGTTTTATGGTTATTGTTATGACACTTTGTGTCTATGCTTTACTTATTTATTTCATATAGAATTCTCTATATAGACACCATTGTGTTGTGATTATATCATTTCTCGTTACGCCTCGTGTTTCCGCCTTGGCGGGGTGTGACAGTTCAAGCTCATGAAGAAATAGGTAAAGGTTCAGAAATACCAACTGATCCCCATCACACACCTATCATTACTCAACCATCATCATCCCAACCTTAGAGTTAGCAAAAATCTAGGAAGTCCAAGAAAAAGAAAACTAAGGTTCCTCAGCCTAGTGGTTCTACTAATAATGTACCAGATGAAAATGTATCTACAACTTCTAATGATCCACTACTCAGTGGTGAGGATAGACTGAAACTTACTGAATTGATGGACTTATGTACCAACTTACAAAAGAAGGTTCTTGATTTAGAGAAGGACAAGACTGCTTAAGATAGTGAAATTGCTAGTCTAAAGAAGAAGGTCAAGAAGCTAGAGAGGAGGAATAAGTCAAGAACTCCATGGCTCAAAAGGTTAAGGAAGGTCGGTTCAGCTAGAATGGTAGAATCCTCTAATGAAGCTAGTTTGGGTGATCAGGAGGATGCATCCAAACAGAGGAGGAAAATAGCTGATATTGATGTTGATGTTGAGGTTACATTGATTGATGAGACTCAAGGGAGGAATGATGATAACCTAATGTTTGATACAGGTGTTTTAGATGAGCATGAAGTTGAGGTTGAAAAGGTAGTTAGTACTGCTAAAGTTACTACTGAAAGTGCTACAACAACAACTGTTGATGAATTAACCCTGGCTCAGACTTTAATAGAGATCAAAGCTGCAAAACCCAAAGTTAGAGGGGTTATGATTCAAGAGCCAAGCAAATTTACAACAACAACTACAACAACAACACCAGATGCATCAAAACCTTCACAAGACAAAGACAAGGCAAAAATGATTGAGTCTGAGAAGCCTTTGAAAAAGAATGATTAGATTATGTATAATCAAGAGGTTGCTCTAAATCTTCAAGCTCAACTATAAGCTGAATTGGAAGAAGAAGAAGAAGAGAGGCTTACAAGACAAAAGGAAGAAGAAGCCAACATAGCTTTAATTAAATCATGGGATAACACACAAGCAATGATGGATGCTGTCTAACAAATAGCTCAACAATTACAAGCGGAAGAACAAGAGCAGTTGAGTATTGAAGAAAAGTCAAAGTTGTTTGTACAACTCTTAGAAGCTAGAAATAAACACTTTGCAGAAATGAGAGCAAGAGAAAAGAGGAATAAACCACCAACTCAAGCTCAACAAAGAAAGCTATATTGTAACTATCTGAAAAACATGGAAGGATACACTCTGAAACAGTTAAAGGGCTTCAAGTTTAAAGTTATCAAGGACATGTTTGACAAAGCTTTCAAAAGAGTTAACACTTTTGTTGACTACAAAACATAGTTGGTTAAAGGTAGTTGAAAAGAGAGCAGATTGATAGTACTAAGAGAGCAGGCACAGAGCTAGATCAAGAAGTAGCTAAGAAGCAAAAGATAGATGATGCTAAAGTGGATGATGATCAGGAAGAAGCTAAGATGAAAGAACTTATGAACATTGTTCCTGATGAAGAGGAAGTAGCAATTGATGCTATTCCTTTGGCCACTAAGCCTCCATGCATTGTTGACTTGAAGATAATCAAAGAAGGAAAAATCAGCCAATTTTAGATTATAAGAGCTGATGGAAGTTCTAAAAGGTACTCAGCCTTTATTCATATGCTTAGAAATTTTGACAAAGAAGATTTGGAAACTCTGTGGAAACTGGTAAGAGCTAAGCATGGGTCAACAAGGCCAGAGGAGGGCTATGAGAGAGTGTTATGGGGGATCTAATGACAATATTTGAACCTGATGTAGAAAGTCCAGTATAAAGGACTTTACAAAATGAAAAAGTGTTGATTTGGAAGCTATTTGATTCTTGTGGAGTACACTTTTTGAGGTTGCAATCTATGCATATCTTTATGCTGGTAGAGAAAAGGTATCCCTTTACACCTGCAACAATCACAGGCATGCTCAAGAAGAAGCTTCAAGCTGATCATTGGAATAAAATATGTTATCAGCTTCTTAAGCTCATCACAAAACAGCTCAAGAATCTTGGAAATGTTTAAAAGCATCCTCCTGGTGATGGTGAAGACTTTTAATGAAGAAACTTGATAATTTTGAAGATAAATATCAAGTTTAAGGGAGGATTGTTAGGATTAAAAGCTTCATAAGGCTATTTGAAATTATTGCTGCTCTTATCAAAGTTAGTGTTGCTCAAGAAGAAAGGTTTGTGTTACTACTGCTAGCAAAAAGATTATGAAAATACCCTAAGTAGTTAGTACTGCCAGTATAAACTTAGTACTGCTAGTGTAACTTAGAACTGTTAGTATATGTTAGTACTGCTAGAGTAAAGTTAGTACTGTCAGAGTAAAGTTAGTACTGCTGGTGGAGAATGAAGAAAATATTCTAAGTAGTTACTACTGCTTGTACACAGTTAATGTTGCTGGTGTATAAGTTACTGCTGCTAGTGTTCAGAGTTAATGCTGCTGGTACAAAGTTACAACTGCTAATGGATAAAGATTGATTAAAGATAAAGATTGATTATGTGATATGTATGAGATATTTTTGTAAAAGATACGTATAAGTTATTTGTTTAGAAAACCATGATAACTTAGGAAAATATTGTAAGCCAGTTAGGACTCCTTGGTGTATAAAAGGAGGTCCTAGGGCATAGAGATTGAAATCTTTTCATTGTTCTGTCAATCTATTCGTAGCTTCAAGTTTTTGTAAACCCTAACACTATTAAGAGTGTTCGTATTATATTAAGGCTGAAAGTTTGGTAAACTGTTTGTTATTAATCTTATTCATTACTATTTCATTGAAATTCTTCTTAGTATTGAAGAATACAAGTAATCTTTGATATGATATGGGAAAGAACTTAGTGAGAAAGAGTGGAAGGAAGGATGTATTCTAGAGAGAGAAAGTAAGAAACATATAATTCATTAGCAAAGTGAGAATACAAAACCAACCAACACCATCTCCAAGGCATGGAGAGGGTATTTATACTACAATATTGGCCGGCCATGGGCCTTAGGAGGCTTTCCATGGGCCTTTGGGCCATATTAGCTTATCATACTAGATCACATATTGTCCAATTTCAAAGTGTCCAAGATCACATATTACACTTTGTGACTTCTGGACCGACATGCTCATACCTTTCTTGATTTGTTGACTTGAAAAGCTTTAATGTTGCATCTTTCTTGAAATTCTTTAACTTTAACACTTCGTCACTTCGAGAAAGACGTTCGGTATCAAAGTGACGGAAACTTCTTTGAAATTCTTTGTCTTTAATACGTCGTCACTTCAAGAAAGACGTACGGTATCAGAGTAGCGGAAGTCTTGAAACATGTACTTGAGCTTTCATG
>BQNB010106896.1:0-23290 GCA_026074375.1 Tanacetum coccineum | reverse complement strand
TAACTTCACTTTCATCCAATTAGGGTTTCATAAATTCTGATTCTGTCTTCATCAGTCTAATATTCAACATCAATCATTTTTCTCGGTTTGTTTTATAATCATTACCAAATATCCAAAATTAGGGTTTTATTGGATTAAAGAAGCTGTTTATTGAAATTCTTCTCTTCTGCTGTTTTGGGAAGACAAAAACAGCACAAGAGAAGAATTTCAATAAACAGCTTCTTTAATCTAATAAAACCCTAATTTTAGATATTAGGTACTGATTGAATGATTATAAAACAAACCGAGAAAAATGATTGATGTTGAATATTAGACTGATGAAGACAGAATCAGAATTTATGAAACCCTAATTGGATGAAAGTGAAGTTATGATGAAATCCCAAATGTTTTAATCAATTCTTGGTTTTTTGTATTCAGGCATCTATGCTCGAAATATATAATGAAAACATTCAAGATTTGTTGGCAATTAAAAGTAATGCTGCAAAAGATGGAGCGAAGCAGCTACCGCAATATAAGATCAGTCATGATGCAGAAGGAAACACTTATGTTTCTGATCTTACCATTGTTGATGTATGCAGCATTGTCCAAGTTTCTAATCTTCTTCAGAAGGCTGCCCACAGCAGGTATATAGTTTTTAAAATGACTCTAAAAGTATTTCATATGTTGTTGACCAATATAATTAGTTGTTAAAGTGATAATAAGTAGACATGTGTTAAATATGATTGCAATAACCAAGCTGTTGGAATTTTTTTTTGTAATAATAGTATTAGCAGAGGTTTACAGAATTATCCTGTATTTTTATGTAAATTATGTGCAAGTTTTCATCAGTGCTTGCATTTTTATCTTGGTCCAAGTCTGTTGGCAGAACTGATATGAATGAAGAGTCTTCCTGGAGTCATTTTGTTTTCATACTAAGAATACATGGTGTAAATGAGGTAAACTTGTTTAAGCTTCAGTTAGTGCATGTTTTAAAACTCAACCCATCTTGACTTATTTCTTTTTTTTTATAAAGAGCACGGAACAACAGTTACAAGGTGTGTTGAACCTTATTGATTTGGCTGGTTCAGAAAGACTCTCTAGAAGTGGGGCCACTGGTGAAAGACTTAAGGAAAGACTTAAGAAGTCCTTTATTGCTAAACTATTAAAGGGCAATGAACTAAAAATGGATACATCCAATCATTTGCACCAAATTGATAACCAACGAGGTCAACAATTTCAAAGCAAGAGGCCACTCGCATAAAAAATAAGTCACCCATATCTCTAGCAGAAACAACTTTAGGATTTGATACCACAAAAAAATATAACAATATTATCTGTCCATTTGTAGCGCTTGGGGACCCATAAAGGAGAAAAGTTTTGAATTTGTGAGATGATCTAGTGGATCAAATATAACAATGTTGTGGATTTGCTCAACCAAAAAAATACCCAAACTCATATATAGTTTTTGAAGACAATGAATAGTAAATAATCTATTGGTTATTGTTTACAGCTTATCAATTACTTATTTAGAGGGGTGTTTTTGTCAATATAACGACAGGGAAAAGAATACATCCTTGACTCACTAGTTTTTAAAACCACCTCACCACTTTGTTACGTACCAAACACGATTGAGGCCGGCTTTTGATTTCAAAACCTTTTAAAACCATCCAAATTCACCGAACCAAACATGCCCTAAGTAACTCTACTTTCAGCCGTTCATTCGCTCATTCTTGGTGAGTCATTCGATTTAACAAGAATATCAAATTGTACAGTTTCATATTCATGTAAATTGAAATTTTAGAGTTTTATATCTACAATATCTATATAAAACTCTAAAATTTCAATTTACATGAATATGAAACTGTACAATTTGAAGATTCTTGTTAGATCGAATGACTCACCAAGAATGAGCGAATGAACGGCTGAAAGTAGAGTTACTTAGGGCATGTTTGGTTCGGTGAATTTGGATGGTTTTAAAAGGTTTTGAAATCAAAAGTCGGCCTCAATCGTGTTTGGTATGTAACAAGTGGTGAGGTGGTTTTAAAAACTAGTGAGTCAAGGATGTATTCTTTTCCCTCTCGTTATATTGTATAAGGAGACAAAAACACCCCTCTAAATAATTGATAAGCTGTCAACAATAACCAATAGATTATTTACTATTTATTGTCTTCAAAAACTATAGAGTAAACTGCAAAAATCATCCCTGTGGTTTGTAGTTTGTGGAACTAATCATCCATAGCCGATACTATTAGCATTAATCATCCCTGAGTGGTGAAACGTTAGGCAAAAATCATCCTTAGAGGGATGATTTTTGCAAAACTTTTTGTTAAACTTTTTGCAAAAATCATCCCCAATAAGAATGATTTTTGCCGGACATTTGTCACCCAATGATGATTAGTGCTAATAGTATCGGCTAGGGATGATTAGTACCACAAAGTACAAACCATAAGGATGATTTTTGTAATTTACTCTTCTATAAATAATGGCCAACCAAACATAATGTAGTATTTTAAATTAGATGATTTGAAACATGTCACTATTTGAATTTTTACTAAATTTGAAATGCCAGCATTTTAAAATGACGAACCAAACAGCCCCTTAGGGTTTTTTTTCTGTCTACAGTTTGTAACTTTTCTTCAATAAGATATCAAAAACGGACTATATCATTAAACTTGGTAAGTCATGCCATGAAATAGCTAATACTTTTATAAATGTCATACCAATGTTTTAAAATCCCGTGTTAACCCGACCGGTTGAACCGTGAACCGGCTTGAAAACCAGTCCGGATGTGACCGGGTTTTTGCGTGTTTGGGAACCGGGTTGAACCGTGGTTTTTCGTTGACCCGGTTTGATAAACCCAACCGGGTCGTGACCAATTTTTTAAAAACCTAACAAAACTTTTTTTTCCATAAACTTTTCTAGGTTTAATTGAAAAGTTAAACTTAAAAACTATAGTTTATATATCATTAAAGATTCAATCTTTATCATCGGTTAAATTAAACATAAGATAAATTATGAGATCATACAACACTACATATTAGATATATGAAAAAAATACATATGTATATAAATGGTTTGACACCGATGACCCAATAAACCAGCTATTAAACCGCGTGTTAAAATATTGTGCTATACAATGGTCATTATTTTTCTTTAAAACAATTACTTGGTAAAAAGCTCGGTAGAAATCTAACACCGTAATAGACTAATAGGCAAGATTGATTTCTCAAATTATATGTACCAATAAATATTGAACAATAAAGCACAATGAACAGACTCAACTGCAAACTCAAAGCTTTTTGGCTTCTTTCGATAAGTAGACTAGCCGAAACAAGTATGAATACAAGTTTTTTATTGAGCCATTTCGCCCTCTTTCAACCCTCATCATTTTATCCGGGCTTGGGACCGGCTGAGTCTACATGAGACCCAGGTAGATTTAAAAACTTGTGAAGACCTTCAGGTATTCTGAAACCTAAAAAGAACCACCCACGTAAAACTAAAACCCACCAGGTATGTCAAAGACTCGGTGAAAAGAACAAGACCGTTCCAAACAGTTGTAGAAACTAACCAGAAAAAATAAGCTACATTGCTATATGTTGTTGCAGAAACTAGCCAGAAGAGACTACATGGTCTCGTAACATGATAGCATCTAGTACCACTTTCTTACAAGGCGCAAAGCATTTGCATAAGATACTAGCCACGGATGATCTCACTATAACATCCCATCTAGCAAAGTCCCGCTCTAGAAAAACCAAGACAGCAACACTGTTTCACTTCCAAGTAGATACATATCAAAGACCAGGTCTCAGTCGCGTACATATATCACTACCACATAAAATTCTCATTTGGTAAGATTTTAAAGCTTATTTGGTGCTGTTTTGAAACCGTACTAAACACTAGCATACCAAAAAACAAAATGTTTTCTGGTACAATGATTTTTTGGTACGGTTTTATTTACAACCGCACCAAATGTCTATACCATGAGAGTTATATTTTTTCTTTTCTGGTACGGTTTTTTAATTCCATTTGTGCCCCATCCCTTTTGGGTTGATTCAAAGATTGCCCGTTTACTCAATTGTCCTCAATTAATTATGCGACTCATGCGACTTATGCAACTTGATTAAAATATTTAAAAGTGTATTTTTTATCTAATTATTGGAAGTAATTGTGTGCAAGTAAATAGTACCCTTTGTCATATATGTGTAAGGTATTTTTTTATGCGACTTTGGCTATACTTTTTATGTGACTTGTACTTTTATATTTTTTTAATTTAAATATTAAAAAAAAGATAATTTTATTATAAGAAAATTTTATGCAACTTGTATTTTTTTATACGATTGATTAGGTGAAATAGTAATTTTTTTTAATTTTTTTTTTACTTTTAGTAAAAAGTTTAAGATTTTAGTAAATTGTTTAACATTTACTCCTTTATTCAAATGTCTAACAACTAACAGCCTAACCCCTAAATCAAATGTACCCGCGTAACCTCCAAATCATAATATGAAGTATTTGTATGTGCGGTTACTTTTCGTTATTTTCAGTCTCTTTTTTGTGCATTCAAGTACAGAGAATACTTGTATTTTGACATGTTATGAAATAATGGTGTATGACTGTGTTAAAAGGGTTCCGGATTGTAACTGTTTGACGAAATGCCTAACTATGTTGTGTGTGGTTTTTGCTAAAAATGTTATGCAGACTAAATGTTCGACCAAATGCTTGACTTAATTGTGTGTATTTGTGTTAAAAATGTCGTGTGTAGAACAACGTGTGATTAGTGTTGCTAAAGCTCAACCTTTGGTTTAGGTTTGTAAAACGTATGAAACCTTTTAGCCATTGTTTAAGTATGTCTGTCCCAACTTTATTGATAGGACCCTATTTTGGCTATGAATACCGCCTTAACTCCTTTGAACGCACACATTAGAGATAGGAGGACATTAAAGATATCGTTTTCTTCACTAATCTATGGTACTTGATTTCTATATTCTAACCAATTATGAGTACAAGTCTTTAGTTATGAGCTGTCGCAAACACGCGATATACGTATCTGAATACCACTTTATATTTTTCACTTGAAGTTAGCCCGAGGAGGCAAGAAGCACCTATATAATTCACCTTAAGCCAGATTGACCTTTAGCTAGGATTTGGGATTGAACCCATCACCTATTTCTTCAAAAACCCTCCTTAACTGGTAACGTTTGTGGTGGGGGAGTGTTCTAATGTCCCTATACTGATTAAAGTCTTCTGCTTTTGCGAAAGCATTGTAAAACAGGGAATGCTTCATTCACGGGGCAAACTACTTCTGATGCTTGATGCTGATGGAGCAACCAAAGTCGATGACCTAGCAAAGCTTGAAAATCAGGTTGGTGTTAGTAGCAGTATGTCAGAATAAAGGTCTTGTATATGTGAAACTTGTCTTCATTTTAATGGTTGCAATTTCGGGTCATTTACTTATAAATGGGTAAATATACTATGTTTATCCAGGGTGCCAACTGGCAGTCGGGTGGGATTCAGTTAACAGGTTTAAATATCAATAGTTTTGGTTCAGCGCAATTGGCCCAACTACTTTTAGTAGAAAAATGTTGTGCAGGGTTGTATTAGTTCAATAATAAAGTACTCTTTTTAGAACAGGCAAAGTACATCTTTTTTTTTGATATAATGACGTTGAGATTTTCAAGAACATAAATCAGATATTCTAGTTAATCATATTTTCAAAACTTTAATTATATAAAATAATCTGGACGAAAGAGTTTCCATTAAACCCCACCTATTTTGGCCCACACACCACACCACACCACACCACACCATAGATTACCCATTTTGACCCGAACCGCATCTGACCCTGCCAACTTGCCATCAACAGACATGTTGTTTAGCGTATTTGTATATAGCAATTGATGTTTTCCCTGTTAGATCCTTGCAGTTGCCAAAGCGAAACATCAGTCGACTGGAGAATCAAGTGAAGTAATTGAGGATATCCCTATTGTGGCATTTGGTTCTCGTGCGCATTTGGAAAAGAAAGCTCTAGCTACAGTAAGTTCCTCATATCTATTACTCGTATAATATTATTGATCTTGTTATCATTTAATTTTCTTTTCTGAACAATTTCACTTTATGCCTCAGAGGAAGTGGTATCGCAACTTTTTGATGAAAGGGTTCCATGTCGTGGTTCTCCTAGCTGCTGGTCCTGGAGTTCGTGATACACAGGTAATTGTTCTTCAGACTTTTGTTTATGATTTTTTATATCCTTTTGCAATTTTGATCTGCCGGATTTATATTAATACAAAGCTTGACATGTATGGCAGTGTGGCTTTAAGATGTTCACAAGAGCTGCTGCAAGGAAGCTTTTTACTAATATTCGTCTAAAAAGGTATGATATTTGTGAGCATGCTATAACTTGCTTCCTGTTTTTAGAGTAAATGTTCCTGGGTGGATATATGACTGAGTTCCGTGTTTTAGTTGAAGTTGTATCTTGTTGCCTCAACCGGATAAAAGAAAGAATGAAAGTGGCAAAAGGAAACATCGCTTTCACTGATCACCATTCCATAAATATCTTGAGTTCAGAGTTTAGATGAAAAAAAATTGGCTAAATAACATACGAGTGATTTAGCACATTAGCATGACATACCCAATGTTCTTTTGTAAAAAGCTTATTGCACTCTCTTATGCTTTAACATGCTTATAACAGTTCTCTTATAATCGACCCGGCCCGGTTTGACCCGTAAAAGAACCTGCTTTGAATTTGACATGTTGTCCAACCCATGCCGCACCTATGTTATAGCTACTTTTTCATCAAGTTATGGTGTTCGTCTCTTTCATCGATGTATCTAACACTTCATTTTTGGTGTCTATACAGGTGGTGCTTTGATGTCGAGTTAGTTTATTTGAGCAAATTCTTTCATATCCCTATAGTAGAGATATCAGTAACCTGGTCTGAAATTCCGGATCCAAGGTGAGTCCATTAAGCATCCTGAACATGGTGTGGGAAATGGCTCTCATGTCTCTGGGATATAGAGCTGGTATCTGGAAGATATCCACCCGTGAATCTTAGTTTAAATCAGGCTCTGTTAATCAAAAAATTCCATCAACCCTGAGCTAACGTTCTTGACCGCCAGTTTACTCTGATATGCGTACCTGCAGTCCTTATTTCACAGATAAGTTTTTAGGGCACATTTTGAAGAAATCTCATTATTCTTTTACCTATCGGAGAGTTGTTATATGTAAGGAAATCTGTACACAATGACACTAGCTGAAGTGTATGTATGTTGGAGACGTTATGAGTGATAGTTATACCCGTTAAAAGATGTTTATTTTCAAGTCATTGTTTGTTTTCACCAGACTGTTATCTCTTCATAATCTTTAGCTCATGTTTTGATCCTCAGGGATCCTTTCACTTAATCGTTCCTGATAATGTCCTTGAGTGATCTATAATCTATTAATGTTTCGAATCAATTCAATATATGTCGTTAAAACATGACATAATATGGTCTAAGGGTATGTTTGGCAAGCTTATTTTACTTTAGGGCAAAGGCCATAAATGACTAACTTACTTATCCCAATTTACTGTTGTTCCTAGTCAACTCTATAAAGATACACACAAACATGTATACATTCAAATTATTAACAAAATGAATAACTTTTAAGGTTTTTCGGTTATATTTTTAACGATCGTTATTTTATTATTGCATCGTTAGTCCTTTATATACTATATTTATTTTCTAGATCTGACCCGTCCAAAACGACCATCTATATCACATTTTCACGACTAGGGTTCTAAAGAGATTTTATGCGAAACAACGTTTCGGACAACTTTTTAGTTTTTAACCGAGACCTGAATCTCAACAGAAAATGACCAAAATGCCCTTACGGGATTCTGCTGGAACTTATAATATTTTTAATAAAACGCATAAATTTGACTTTCGGTTTTGACCCGCTATCATGCGATTTTAAGACTAACAAACCTCGCGGCAAAGTAAAATGTCATTCCGAACAACTTTCTTGTTTCGCCGGAAGGCTATAACACACTCGACAGTGCTCAAATCGAACGTTTTCAAATCTGCCAGCTTATTACATTTTTATACACATATTTTTATACACGTTTTTACACACATTTTTATCCACGTTTTAAAAAAAATGCATAAACATGTGTCTGTAAAAACGTGTATAAAAATGTATGTATAAAATCGTGGATAAAAGCATGTAGAAAAACGTGTATAATGTGTAAAAAAATATGTGTATAAAACGTGTCTATAAAAATGTGTGTATAAAACCGTGGATAAAATCATGTAGAAAAACATGTGTAAAAATATGTGTATAAAAATGTGTGTATAAAACGTGTATAAAAATATGTGTATAAAAATATAAATTAGGTGCTTTCAATCTTCAAAACCAAATGGAGTTGTTTTTGTCAAACAATTATCCTTCCCGAGTTTTTGCATGCTAAAAATGTGACATGCTATAATAATTCGAAGAGTTAATTGCATAAATGATCCTTGTGATCTGTCAGGTTTAACGGAAATAGTCCTTATACTTTTTTTTTATCCCGATTCACTCCCTGTGTTTCAACCATTATCGTATTGGCCCCTTGACCAATATTTCTGTTAGTTTGACCGTTAAATGCATGATTAAATGGTCCATGTGGTCTGCCGGGTTTAACGGTCCCTTATTTAACGGTCAAACTAACAGAAATATCGGTCAAGGGACCAAAACCCGATACGGGTCAAAACCAGGAGTAGAGGTGAATCCGGGAAAAAAAAAAAAGATGAAGAGAACCATTTCGCGTAAAACCAAGTACAGACCACAGTTACCATTTTTGCAATTTAACTCTAATAACGCGAATAATGTCTCAAGGTGTAAAGAATAATAAAAGTCAATTTAAAACTGAATTCAGATATTCATTAAAACGAAATTATGCATTATGGAATAATTAGTATGGGAGCATGAACAGTGAAAATGTGCTTCAAGCCATATTCATTTCCATAACATAATTAAAAAAGTAAATATTTTTAATTGAATAGTGGATGAAATTATTAGTAAAACGGAAAGCACAAGGGGACCATCTCACCAAAAGTTTTCAGGAGAAAAAGAATCATCCAGATATCAACTCATTATTTTCCCCAACTTCTTGGTGAATCTTAAAGGCAATGTCAGGGCAATTGCTATCAGAGAATAATTGCTTTAAATGTGGGGAAGAAATAAAATAATGTGACATTATGCTGTTGGAATGGTGTAAATTGTCAAATGATATGTGAAAACTAATCTAAACAAAGTGTAACCTTCATTATCTTTACATATGCCGTAGTTCCATAACACATCGGTGTATGGTCACATTGAGTAGGTTACCAGCAAAAACTTACATTTTTGGTATAGTTATCATGTTTTTACCCAAACACAACATATCCTTTTTCAAACTTTTCTCAAATTTCTGTTTCACCAGAAATCATTGCTTATAAATGTGGGAAAGATTAAAAAAATAATGGACACATGGAGTCATGCAGGTGGAAAATGTCAAATATATGTGAGAACTAATCTTATATGCCATGGTTGCCTTACATTTGAGTAAGTAAAGACATCAGCAACCAGTATTTGGCTCATCGACTTACACGTTCTAATACATAAAAGGTGCAAAGACCAATCATATGAGCATTTCATTTGATTAAGACAGATATCTTGTAACCGAAACAGAACAATGTGAATCGTCTCTCAATAGACGCATTATGTTATCTGATAAACCAGAATCATAGCTGATTAGCATCACAATGGCGAGTTTATACTATCCAAAAGCTATCAACAAATTAAGCAGTGTGATCATGATGAACGATTTGATGGATAAATCTAAGGTGTCGCCTATTGAAGCTTATTCAGAAGGGCAAGAAAATGGCATACAGAAGGCATGAAAATCATAATCTTTAGAATGAAATATTGATGATATGACGCCTCTAAAATGAGATTGAAATGAAATAATTGCGGAAGTTACAATAGCTGTCTCAGTCGCTCTCAACCCAACATGAAAAAACATCTATGACATACAGTATCATGTAACACGTGAAAAATAACTGTTGAAAGTTAGATATCTTCAAAAACGACTTAGAAACACTTCCTGTGCACGATTCCGCTTTCGCAATCCACCGCTGCATCATTTATAACACCCAGTAATCAGAAACAAAGTACCAACACCAACCTACGAAATGGAATAAAAAGATGACTGCAAAACAAACCTACTGGAAGGTGCTGAGTGATGCCAAGATGGACCCTCCAATCCAGACACTATACTTTCTTTCCGGTGGTGCAACGACCTTGATCTACATGCTGCTTGGGGCCAAAGCGGTAATTTCCTTGCTGATCCTATCAGCAATACCCAGGAACATAGTTGTACCTCCACTAAGCACAATGTTTCTGTACAAGTCTTTCCTGATATCCACGTCACACTTCATGATGGAGTTGTATGTGGTTTCATGAATACCTGCTGCTTCCATTCCGATCATGGATGGTTGAAACAAGACTTCTGGGCAACGGAAACGCTCAGCACCGATGGTGATGACCTGCCCATAAGGAAGCTCAAAACTCTTCTCGACAGAAGAGCTAGTTTTAGAAGTCTCGAGCTCCTGCTCATAGTCGAAAGCAATGTAAGCCAGCTTCTCCTTCATGTCTCTTACAATTTCCCGTGCTGCTGTAGTGGTAAAAGAATACCCTCTCTGTAAGGATCTTCATTAAACAGTCAGTGAGGTCACGTCCAGCCAAGTCCAATCGAAGAATGGCATGTGGAATGGCGTAACCCTCATAAATTGGGACTGTACCTTTGTTTTAAAAAAAAATATTTTTTAATTTTTGTTTGTTTTTAAATTTTGTTTAAAAAAAATAACTTTTTTACATTATTATTCGTAAAAATATTTAAGATTTTTTTACAATTTTTTTTTTAAAAATGTACACTTTTTAAAATCTTAATTTTTTGAAAAAAAATTAATTTTTTTAATTTTTTATGTTATTATTCGTGAAAAAATTAAAAAAAATTTTACAAAACTTCTAATTTATTTTTGTACTTTTTAAAATCTTAGTTTTGTAAAAAAAAAAATTAAAAATTTCGTATTTTTTAAAATCTTAGTTTTTAAAAAGTACAAAAAAAAAATTAAAAAATTTTGTAAAAAAAGTACGAATTTTTTTAAATTTTTTTAAAAGTTTTTAAAAATAATCTAACCGAAATCGTACTTTTAAAAAAGTTTAAATTTTTTTTACAAAACTTTTTAAATTTTATAAAAAACTTCGTACTTTTTTAAAAAATTTAATTTTGTTTTTAAAATTTCGCACATTTTTTACAGAACATTTTTTAAAAAAATTGTACTTTTTAAAAACTAAGATTTTAAAAAATACGAAATTTTTAATTTTTTTTTACAAAAGTAAGAATTTAAAAGTACGATTTTTTTAAAAAAGTTTTTTAAAAAATATTTAAATTTTTCCACGAATAATAACGTAAAAAATTATTTTTTTTAAAATTTAAAAAGTACGAAAAAAAATTAAGATTTTAAATACTACGATTTTTTTTTAAAAAAAAATTATAAAAAAATCTTAAATATTTTTACGAATAATAATGTAAAAAACAAACAAAAACTAATTTTTTTTTAAAACAAAGGTTCACGATACATTCATGTGACAGCAAAAAGACAACACTACCCTCCTTTTAGACCTTTTTAATACTTAACCGAAAAATATTTGCACCCTTAATATAAGGAATGTATCGTGTCTCAAAATATTGATGGATGGATGATTTTTGAAAGTGAGACAATTATATGATCCATGTGTCTGAATAAATTCAACATGATACGTGTCAAAACTTGTAATCTTATTACGAATTAGTGTTGCAAATTATAATAGTTAGGTAGGTAGAGGTGGGCTCTATGTGTTTGGTCAGAGGATGGGATGATGGTGGTTTGGAAAGTGTATCAAATGATTGAATGATTTTGCTATTGATGAGAGGAATTAAATGCTTTCATGAGACGTGAACTTATAGCTGAGAAATGTATTTTATTATTTTATGATTGTTGCGAAAGTGGATCCAGAGTTTGCAGTGGTATTTTCAGGGTTATATAGGATGTTGATTGATGTTATAATTATGTTATAGGTTTGTTGCGTTTGACGTTTGTTAATTTCGAGTATGTCGAGATGGCGTGTGGGGTATGCTTGTAGTTCTGGTAGGAGGTCTGTATATTGCAGATGCACCTCCCGAGGTGTATGGCTTTTTTAGACTTGTTGGCGATGATATAATAGCTTGTTATGTTATAACAAGCTATACATTGAAGATGCCACACAAGTCCTCATATATATGCCGAAAAAAGTGTAAGCTTATATATTATTAAACCTGAAATAAACTAGAAACTATTATAAACCTGAATCAAATAAACTTATGAATCCGCACGTAAGCTTATTCAAACACTCCCTTATTATTTGATAAAATTAGCAACTTTATTAAGTGGGTGTTTATATTAGCTTATTAAACTGGATCAGCTGATAAGCTCATCACTGTGGGACAACTAAGCTTATTAACTTGAGCTTATGGCTTGTTTTTGGCCATAAGCTATAAGGTGAAAAGCTTATTTGCTCACAGAGTTGAGCTTATTGGCTTTTTCAGATCCTAATAAGCTGATATAGTTATGTATTACTTTTTGGTTAACCATGTTGATATTGTTGAATCGTTGGATATGTTACTTTATTATAAAAAGATTATTTAAAAAGCAATAAGTTATGTAAAAGGGTGTCTGGATCAGCTTATTAAACTAGCTAAGCTGATAAGCTTGTCACTTTGGGATATCATACCTTATTAACTTGGGTTTATGGCTTATTTTTCCCATAAGTGCAAAGGTGAAAAGCTGTGATGTTCATAGTGACGAGGCTATATGCTTCTTCAAATCTTAATAAGCTGATAGTTCTGTATTCTAATTAGCTTAATGACGTTGATATATGTGAATTGTTGGATGTTACTACTTCATTGGTTTAACTGTTTGATGTTTGGATTAGCTTGTTAAAATGGATAAGCTTGATGTGTGAGATGAACATGCTTATTAGCTTGAATTTATGGTATTCTTACTTCCATAATCTGCAAGGATAAGCTTGTTAATCTGCACATACAAGCTTATTGGCTTTTCTAAATTTCAATATGTTCATAAGCACATAAGCTAAATCCAAACACCACCCCAAATAGAAATGATGGGTTTGAAACTCCGCTGATATATAATAGGTTATTTGCATTAGTTTGTTTTAATATATTAAGTCCATGAGCTCACATGTGAGGTATTTCGACTTTTTCAATTTTTAATATTCTGATAAGCTCATAAGCTAATTAAAATTTACCAAATAGAAATTTTGGGAATGAATCTATGCAGATATATAAGAGGGAGTTTCGATTAGTTTATTCAATGGGATAATCTGATAAGTTCATTCTTTTTGGCGTTTCTGAGCTTTTAAACTTGATTTTAAGGCTTCTTAATGTTCATAAGCTCTAAGGTTAAAAGCTTTGGGACTCAGGAATAAGCTTATTAGGTTTTCTAAATCTCTGTAAGCTGATAACCTGATAAGCTTATCCAAACATCTACAATACGAATGCTTTGATTAAATTCCAGGGTATAAGATGGTGTTTGTCGCAGGTTAATTTTATGGGATAAGTCGATAAGTTCCAAAATGAAAATGTCTAATAATTAGGGCCCGTCTGTTTTCTACTAGCTGTTTTATAGTTTTTGTCATATGATACTGACTATGAATTATTTGTTTGATATGTATTCAGGTTGTTACCCGAGTTATAAACACGTTGGAGTTGGATGTGGCTGTAATGTGATGATATGAGTGCTCTTACCGAGGATCTTACTGGTATAATCTTATATTCGGTTAGTTTATTGATGTTATTATTTATTTAGTATAATTTAATCTTAGCTTAATGATGTTAATTTAGTAGATATGTTGGATATTTTACCTCACTAGATGTTACTATGTTGTTGCAACTGTTTGATGTTTAGTATTATGAACATATCATATATATTAGGGGGTTTGGCTTTGCTTATTTTTATCAGAAATTATGATAGATTTGTGGCTTTTTACGGTCAAAAACTGAAAAGTGATAAGCCTTGCGAAGTTGTGAGTCCAAATGAGTCAGCTTTGTTGGATTTTTCAAAGTTCAGTAAGCTAAGAGCAAAAATACTTAAGAATGGACCTTCCCTCAATACAAAAGGTGTTATCAGCGTACACCGATGCCAAAATACATCCAAATCAGTAGGGAACGTCCAACCCCAATAACAAAAAGAGTGGCCAACGTACAATTATGCTATAGAGTTCTGGAGGAAGATTGAGAAAAACATCCATCCTGGCGGTATTTTCAGAAAATATGCCATGTTGAGTCTCACTAACTCAGCAATCACCTCCTTTAATTTTTCGGAGGCAGCTCTTTGACGGGTGTTATCATCTGTCATAGAATATATATTTCTCAGCAAGTAGATGAAGGCACACGAATCTCCCCCTAAAGGTATTCCGAAACAGATACCTTTGTAATTTAAATTTAGTATCGGGTTTAATCCTTTCATTATAAGTTTATCAGGTTTAATCCGTTCATGAAGAAGTATCGGGTTTCATCCTTTCATTATAAGTTTATACAAACAGATAATGGCAATAAAGGCTTACTAGCCACATATCTCCCCCTTGATGAACATCCAAATTGATGTTTTTATTATGATTACTTTGTTAATTGAGAGAATAGCTTGGTTAGGTTTCTGGTCTGAGGAGGTAAGTGTTAATTGGGGGATTTGGGTATTTTATACGTGAGTGAAGAATGGCAGGAAAATTATTGGAGATGGCGGGAGTAAAGACCAAAAATACATTTCTAAACCCACCATTGTAGGTTGGTATGGGTAAACCTTTGTTTGTGGGTTTCAAACCAAATATCAAAACCCATATGCCTCAACCAAACATCCTTTTAGCAGTCCCATTCCCATATTTAGCTCATAAGCTTATCCTTTTGGAACTTATGGGTATTATAACTTGATTACATGGCTTGTTTACTTTCATAGGTTTTATACTGATGAAAGATAGAGCTTATTGGTTTTGACAAATCCGAATAGCAACTTCTATTGAAAGCCCCAAAATAGATATGATGGTATTAAATCGAGTTTTATATAAACGTCACCAACACAGCAGCTTTGGTGTTTTAGTACCAACTTTGTGTCTGAAGGTGACGAAAGAGATAAGTCTCAGCCATGTCATTTCTCTCGCTGCAGGACATAGTTTTTCTGCTATATTACCTTAAAGAGTCTGTATGGCCAGGATTACATTATGATATTTTGTGTCATGAATTTTATGTGTGATTGGTTAGAATTTGCATATCTCGTGCCAACTTTGTGTCGGAAGATGACCAAATCTACAAAGGTTCAAGTAACATTACTAATGGAATAACCTCTTTCATTCGTATGCTTGCACCTTTCACATCTACCTGTAATAAAATTGCTAGAACATTCATTTGCATGCTGCACTTAATATCAGTGTTGTAAAAAGCGGTCTAGGCGGTGCCTAGGCGCTAGGCGGCCACAAACCGCCTCGATTTATTCTAGGCGGCCAAAAAAGCGGTCAACGACGGTCAACACGGCGGTCAACGGTGGTCAACGCCGGTCAGCGGTGGTCAACTCGATTTTTTAAATTTTAAATTAGGTTTTTTCATTCAATTGGTCAGATATTGTTTTTAAATGGTGTTTAAGAATAAAATTTGTGATGTAATTATTGTAGATGAGAAGAAAAGAAATAGAAATATGAGATTTTACTTGGAAAAAACCTTAATTTAACTAATTTAAAGCCTTAATTTACATTTAAAGCCCAATATCCAATCTTTTGTAGACCTACTTACCTATTTGTGCTAAAAAATTTCAAATATACATATAAATTGAAATTTAACAAATAGAAATGATGGGAATATCTAGGCTAATATATATGAGGCAGTTCGGATTAGTTTATTCAATGGGATAATCGAATTTAAGGCTTCTTAATGTCCTGGGCTTATTAGATCTTCTAAATCTCAATAAGCTGATAACCAGATAAGCTTATCCAAACATCCTTAATAGGAAAGCTAGGATTTAATTCTAGAGCTGTAGGTTCATTTTATGGGATAAGTCGAAAAGATCGTGTTTCAGGACCGCTAGCTTTCTAACTCGAGTTTTTGTTAGAGAAAATGTCTAATTAGGGCCTGTCTGTTTTCTACTAGCTATTTTATAGGTTTTATCATATGATACTGACTGAAATTTTCATTTGTTTATGCATTCATGTTGTTACCCGTGGTATAAACACGTTGGAGTTGGACGTGGATGTAATGTGATGATATGAGTGCTCTAACTGAGAATCTTGCTGGTATAATCCTATATTCGGTAAGTATAATATGGTCTATGCCCAATGATGTTTACATAGTTGATTTGTTGGATAATGTACACAAGATATAGTATAAATTAATAAGTTATGCCGAGGGTGTTAGGCTTTGCTTAATTTTATCGGAAATTATGATACACTGATTGTTTGGTACACTTCAGCAACTCTGAAGTGATAACCGTTCTGTGCCCAAATGAGTTAGCTTTGTGTGTTATTCAAATTTCAATAAGCTAATAGAAACGCCTCAGTTTGTGCCCGGCCCGGGTTTGATCCTGCCCCATCCTGGGTTTGACCCTGCCCCGCCCGGGTTTAACCCTGATAGATTTCGTGTCAATTTCTGGTCCCTATTATGTGACAATATACATTGGCTCTTTTAATGATTTTCTTGAAGTATGCAAATTAAGCAGTTTTGTTACTATTTGTTTAGATGTATAAGTGGACCTTAGAAACATGAATAATTTTCCTGTCACAATCCCGAGTCCCTTAGTCAGAGCCTATGGCCTTTGAGACGTAGCAAGTCATGGTTGGACCCCAAGGCTGCCTATCTTTTTTCCTGAGCTGAGCATTAAGTGTCTCAAGTTTGGGCTTGGCTTAGATACACCTCTAATTCTGATATTTGAAGTACCTCGATTGCCTAAGTTATATTTGGCCAGATGTTGATATAAACAGCAGATCGTAGCTTGTAAATCCTTATTACTAGAGAAAAGATGCGTTGATGTTGGTTTGTTTACCTCACAGTTGCCAAAGCAAGTGTAGCTTATATAGGTGGCAAAACTGGTAAGTTGGACGGATTGGGTGATGGTTGAACTAAATAACCTTTAATACGGGTCATATGGACAGGTTGGATTGTTTGTTCGCAGTAAAAAAGTATTTGGCCCTAGCTATACACCCTGTGCTTGTTTCAACTGTTTGATCCATTCGATCTCTTTCATTAAACCCATTTTTAGGTATTCTGGTCGAAACCACCACTTTTATTAGTTAGGTTACTTATTACTTATGCTTTCTATTGGGTTACATACTTACATAACAGCCGGTCACTTTTCTTATCTAAATCTTTTGTGGCCAAATACCAAAATAAAGATGGTTTGCTATTGTGATTGGCCCTATAGTCGACTTGAGTTCTTGCAATTTTATGCTTATGTATTTAGTTTCTTTATAAGGATGTTAAACGATGGGACAAGTTAGTTGTTCGTGTTTTTACCCCAAATGGCGTTCTCAGGTTAATGTTTTTGTCCCGACCCTTTTGCAATATGTTGCAGGAGACGTTGAGTAGAATGTCATCCCATCTTTGATTGTTTGGCAAATTTCAACTCATTGACACATAAGTTTGTTACTCTGAGTCATGTCTTGATCTCAAATGGGTGGAAAGAATGGGTTTGAACATCATTGAAATGTATACTATTATTACATCTGAATTGCTTACGTTAGAAAAATATTAATTTTTTTATTCCGGTGAGGTAGTTTTAAGTTTTAACCATGTTTTTAAGGAAAATTTGAAAATGGATAAAAACTGTTTGTGGGACCTGGTTGACCCGACTAGATGTGACCCGTATTAAAAGCACATGACTTCCAACGATTTGCTATGTTTGACCATTCCCAACCCGGCTTTGACCATTGTTGACCCGGGTTCGACCATTCCCGACCCGGGTTTGACCATTTTAGCACGAGTTTGACCATTTTGACTTGGGTTTGACCATTCCTGATCCGGGTTTCACCATTTTAGCACGGATTCGACCATTTTGTGTGGGTTTGACCATGTTGACCCGGGTTTGACCATTTTAGCACGGGTTTGACCATTTTGACCCAGGTTTGACCACTTTGAGCTGGGTTTGACCATTCACAACCCGGGTTTGACCGTTTTAGCACGGGTTAGACCATTCCTGACCCGGGTTTGACCATTCAGACCCGGGTTTGATCATTTAAGCACGAATTTGACCATTTTGACCCGGGTTTGACCACTTTGATTCGGGTTTGACAATTCCCAACCCGGGTTTGAGCATTTTGACCCGGGTTTGATGATTTTAGCACAGATTTGACCATTTTGCCCCGGCTTTGACCACTTTGATTCGGGTTTTACCATTCCCAACCCGGGTTTGACCATTTTGACCCGGGTTTGACCATTTCCGGGCCTGGGTTTGACCATTTTAGCACGGGTTAGACCATTCCTGACCCGGGTTTGAATGGTCAGACCCGGTTTGATCACTTTGATCCGGGTTTGACCATTCCCAACCCGGGTTTGACCACTTTGATCCGGGTTTGACCATTCATAACCCGGGTTTGACCATTTTCACCCGGGTTTGACCATTACCGAACCGAGGTTGGCCATTTTAGCACGGGTTTGACCATTTCAGCACGAGTTTTGACTATTTTGACCTGGTTTGACCATTTGACCCGGGTTTGACTATTTTGACACAGGGTTGACCATTCCTGACCCGGGTTTGGCCATTCCCGACCTGGGTTGACCTGCTGTTATGATAAGTTCAATACAGGTTCTTTTTAGAACGTTACGTAAGGGGGTGTTTGGAGCTAACGCATAAGCCGTATATTGGCCTTTTGTGCTAACTTATGGCTTGTTTAAGTTCGTAAACTCTAAGGTGATGAAATAAATGTCGACACAAAAAAATGAACTAGAACTAAATCTGTCCGTGTTTGATGAAAATTGATAGAGGCGTTAACGTAGAGTCGTGTATATGTTCTACGTGCTCTTCTGGTGAGGAAGATATTAACCACTCCCTTTTTTGTTGCAACTTGGCTCAGCAAATTTTAGTTCGCATTTGTCGGTGGTGGGATATTCAGGCTATTGGTTGGTCCTCTTTCCAGGAATGGTACACTTGGTTCGAATGATTAGGCTTCCTCTTAAGGTCAAGTCTATGTTGGAGGGTGTTTTTTTCGTTGCGTGGTGGTCCATTTGGAGATTTAGAAATCAGATCATTTTTGATGATATTCATCCTAGACGCTCGGTGATCTTTGACGACATAGTTTTTCGTGCTTTTAATTGGTGTAATAGTCGTTGTCATAAGGTGTTTACTTGGGAGAATTGGCTTAAAAATCCCCATCTTATTTCTTTGTAATGTTTCTCTAGCTTCTTGCTAGTTTTTTAATAAAGTTCCGCCGTTCAAAAAAAAATCACGTATGTCATTTCCTTTTTACAAAGATATGGCTTTTTTTTCTCTATTTGAACACAGATATGTCATGGTTGGGACTTGGGATTACATATCGATATAGACTAGAATAAGCGAATGGACTACTCTAATTCATCTCTATGCTTGAGCCTTCGACTTGTACCATTTTAGCATGGGTTAGACCATTCCTGACCCGGGTTTGAATGGTCAGACCCGGGTTTGATCATTTAAGCATGAATTTGACCATTTTGACCCGGGTTTGACTACTTTGATCCGGGTTTGACCATTCCCAACCTGGGTTTGACCATTTTGACCCGGTTTGACCCATTCTAGACCCCCGGGGGCGTGGCCTTTTAGCTCGGGTTTGACCATTTTAGCACGATTTTGGACTTCTTTTGGACAGGGGTATGACTATTCTGACACAGGGTTGACCATTCCTGACCCGGGTTTGGCCATTCCCAACTGGGTTTGACCATTCTCGACCCGGGTTTGGCCATTCCCGACCTGGGTTTGACCATTCCCGACCCGAGTTTGACCTGCTATTATAATAAGTTCAATACATGTTTTTTAGAACTTAAGTAACGGGAGTGTTTGGAGCTAAACAATAAGCGTTTATTGACCTTTTGTGCTTTACTTTTTAGTTGTTTAAGTTAGTAATCTCTATGTTGATGAATTTATAAAATGTCGACACAAAAAATGAACTGTTATATATAAATCTGTCAAATGTATGTTGTAAAATTGATTAATATCACAACCATGTCATCTTCCTTTTTACAAAGATATGGCTTTTTTTCTTATTTGAACACAGATATTGTCATTGGCTGGGACATGGGATTACATATCGATATAGACTAGAATGGCGTCCCGATGACTTCTCAAATAGCATATATATTGAGAAGTGTTTATTGTGTCATTTTAAAAAAATTAAAGCAATTGGGTCATAACTTCTCAATAGCATACTTTATGTCATCATTAAAGAAAATAGCCTCATACACTTTATGATGAACTTATTTTATTTTTTATGCTTGCACCTCCTACTCTTCAATTGTTCTCGAACTATTCTTAATAAGGAATATACACGCTATTCTCAGTAGTTGTGTTAGGAAGTATTTTCTATTACTTTTTTTTGTTAGTCATAAGATTGTCTTGTCTTTCTTATGTAGGGTGTGGGTTAGTAGCACTTAGTTGCTCGTGAGTGTCCATTTTTAGACTAAGATAAGGGACTTTACCCTTATCATTTTGTACTTCAACGATTTTTTGGTGTAGTATAATTTACTGGGGAAACCCCACCCAAAAAGAAGTGATGCTTAATAGCAAGAATATCTTTTGAATTTTAATGTTTGTATTGTTTCCAGGTGATCTAAAGGTTATCGTTGAAGACTTAAGGCCCATTTTAGCTAGATTATCACCATGGATTCAAAACACGTTTTAAACGTGCTTCTTATAAAGCTATGGAGTTTTATTTAAGGGATAAATTCCATATTTAACATGCGTTTGCATATAGCCGAGTTATGGAATTTGAATCTGTATTTGAAGCTTTTTTGCATATAACTGGAGATACTAGGAGTATTGTTGGGTCATACATATATTTTGAGAATATCGCCACATTGTTGGATAAGGACTCAAAACAAATTAGTCATTTTATGGTTTGGGTTGAAATTATAGGGCGGGGTTGGGTATCGTTGTTGCTGTTGTTGCTTCGTCGGCAGTTAGGAGGAATTTATGCCCGCTTTTAAAAACGTAGGCTGATGAGTAATTTTAAGTGTAAAATGTAAATGATTATGAGCTGGTGCAAACTGTAAATTATTGTAAACTGTTCATTTACATTTTGGCAAGAGGAAATATGCTGGGGGCGCGTTAACATGTTTGCATTACCTTAATTATGCATTTAATTCCAAAATACATTAGTGTTCATTGATGGTAAACAATTGTAATAGAAAAACACCAGAAAGGCTTAGCCTACATATTACTCAGCAGAAAAAAAATACAAAGCCAGCTAAATATCAAATCCAATCTACCTACTATATAAAATACGCTTTCTTAGAACTCATCTAAAAGCAAAAATAGTGAAAAAATGACACGTGTCTAACTAAAATATATACCTACTATATAAAATACGCTTTCTTAGAACTCATCTAAAAGCAAAAATAGTGAAAAAATGACACGTGTCTAACTAAAATATATACCTACTATATAAAATACGCTTTCTTAGAACTCATCTAAAAGCAAAAATAGTGAAAAAATGACACGTGTCTAACTAAAATAATCAACGACTATCGTTAATTGAGCATTTAATGATTCAGTCAACTCATAATTTACAAACAAAACAAATCAAACTATATCCTGTAAAATTCACTAAATTAAAACGCAAACTTTTTATCAATTGTGATTTCTGCAACAATAGATAATCAAAATAACATTCAAAATCATATAAATATGATTCAATTTCGTCACTTTCAAATTGAAAAAAATAATCGAAATCAATGATTTAACAGGAAATCAATTGATGTTATGCTCAAAAGAATTCATTTACAAGGTTAGTGACTAATTTTATTTGTGTGTTCAAAGAAATTCGTTATGTCATGATTAGGATACTTTTATTTGTTAATGTTATGTTATAGTATGTATTAATGTATTATTTTTTGGTTTCTATAGTGGGATTTGAAACAAATTCAATCCTATCATGAAAACTTTAAAAAAATTGAAATAAACATTATTTCCAGAAACCAATTTGATAATGTTGTAACAACCTACCATGATTTTCGAGAAATCAAATTAAATGCACAAACTGTTACCATATTTACTCAGAAAAATTTTAAAAATTTGAAACATAATGTTAACCTAATCCAAACCCTATAAATTGGTCGATTATATACACATATCATCACTGCTATTTTTCCATCTTATTTTGTTTTCTCAAAAGGTATCTATGAGAATTCTCATATCATACTTCATTCAAATAGACGAAGATGATAAGCATACAAACAAATAAACGTTTGGTTATTTACACATGACATCATATGTCTCATTTATCTATTTTTAAATAATAATTTAAAACTAGCCGCTCAACGAGCGGGCCTTAAGGCTAGTCGCTATATAATTAAAAGCCAAACTTCTTTTGTGTTGACCGAACTTTGATGCGATAGACCGAAACAGAGACATGCCATAGCCTGCTCTTTGAAACGATGACATGGTATTGTTAGCCATTCATTTTGTAGTTATCCATATGATTTTTAGTCATTAGTTGTACAATTAATTTGATTGATTAGGTGATTAGCATGATTAGTGGGTAATCAATATTTACCCAAAATAGCTCTTGTATAGGCTCCTATATGTACATCTTTGTGTAACAGACATAGATCATCAACTCATTCAATAATATACTATCTTACATGGTATCGAGCCACACCAATCCTAAACCTTAAAACTTGTCGTTTTTTTAGGTGCTAAGGTTACCATTGTTTGTTCCTGCGCAAGGTCACAGAAGGTGTTTTAATTCGTGCTAGGTCACGAACTAGTTTTTTTGTTTTTGTTGAAAATCTCATCTTTGGTTTGCTGCAAACCCCTACTTCTTATTACAGTTCCCTCGTCACATCATAATATACCCAACCTACTGTTCTTTTTGTTTCCACACATTCTCAACACTACAATAGTTCTCCATACTAAACACACGAACCAACCCTAACAATTTTTTACTTCACACAATGACAGGTTCGGCTATTCCACCCACACCACTCTCCGAGAAACTTTCATTGGTTACGCATCATCATCTCCTAACCCGGGTACTGGTCAAGCTTGATCTTGACAAT
>BQNB010106895.1:3717-23290 GCA_026074375.1 Tanacetum coccineum | reverse complement strand
AAAATAATTTTGTTTAAAAACTTTTGACTATAACGGTGCAAGAAGAATCTTCGAATTACCGACAAGACCGGATTGAGAAGGACTTATTTATTGATATATATATGGAAAAATATATATGTTATAGAATGAAATTTTCATTTATTTGAATACAAATGTTAATTATGTAATTATTTAATACTAATACGAGATATTTATACGACGCAGATTGTCATGGAAAACCCTAACTCCCCTAACGAGCCGAACGAAGCTATTCCCGAAGTAAACCCAGTTATTCCCGAGCTAAACCACGTGGAGGATGCCCATGATCCCAACGAAATGGATGACATTCCCGATGATGAGAAGTTAGTAGATTATGATGGGAATGATGAAGAAGAACCTGAAGAAGAACCTGAGGAAGAACCCGAAGAAGAACCAGAACCAAATAATGGGCATGGGAATCAGTTTATCCAACATCCTAACCCACATCTCGGTAATATGAATGGTTGGTTAGAGGAGGATGATGATATGAATGAGGATGTTGAGATTGAGGTCGATGACGATGCAGAGTTGATCTTTCCTTATGAGGTGGAGGGTGACTAAACCCCACCACCTAGAGATGAGTCATCTGATTTTGAGCCGCCTAATGTGGAGTCATCTGATTCTCATCTGGATTATGTATAATCTGATTCCGGGAGTCATTTGATTCTGTAGTCGGGGTCGAGTGAGGCTGATTTGAAACCTAGGCCTACTGTTGGGGCTGATACCCAAGGCCGTTTGCTATCGCCCTGATTTCCCGCAGGGGTATGCTATAAGGTGGGACGTAGTCATTCTGCTATTTACGTGAATCTATCTATGTTGGATGAGATTGGAACCTTGGCAAATTGATGGCATAACTTGGAGGACTCACGTAAATGAGCTAGACTTATTGAGGCCGAGGTGGGTACCAACCGTACTGAGACTGCTCTTTTGGACTCGAAGATTAAGATAGGTGAGAAGGAAAGAAAGATACTTGATTATGACTTGGGTAATGTTGAAAAGACCTTGAGTAATGTGGTTGAGAGGTTGAAGATTCTTGAGAGTGGGGAAAATGCAACTTTGAAGAAGAAGTTGGAGGATAAGGAGATGCAGTTAGTGATTGCTCGCATTGATTGTGCTAGTGCGGAGAGGAGGTTGCATGAGTCCATTGGTTGGAACAGGAGGTTTTATTGGGAGATGGTTCTTAAGGGAGCGGTTCCTAAGCCGCCCTCTGATGATGAAGATGATGGACGTCCGAGGAAGAAGTCAAAGAAGTCGGACAGGGATGATGGACCTTCTGAGCCACGGGGACCACCTAGTGACTCTTAGTAGATTAGTTTATCATTTGTAGTATCTTTTGTAAATCACTAACTAAACTGCGATGTCAGTTAGTAGGACTAGTCTTTTGGAGTTGTATAACATTAGATGGTGACATGTAATGTATGACAATGCAACTTGTAACTTGTTGGTGATTAATGAAATGACTATCTTTTGGTTCTAATTCTATGTTGTGTTGTTGTTACCTTTCTTTTATTGTTTCTTCTAAATTGTTCCTTTTGCTTAATACAATCATTGAATGAATACTCATTATGATTTGATTTGTGTTGTAACAGGATCATGCCGCCAAAACCTATGTCTGAGGCTCGTATGCGCGAGATTATTAGAGACCAAGTTACCACATCCATGAATGAATTTATGGCAAATATGAACCGTGGAGCCGGTGGTGCTGGAGCCGGTGGTGCTGGAGCCGGTGGTGCTGGAGCCGGTGGTGCTGGAGCCGGTGGTGCTGGAGCCGGTGGTGCTGGAGCCGGTGGTGCTGGAGCCGGTGGCGCTGGAGCCGATGGTGCTGGAATTGGTGGTGCCGGACCAGTAGAAGCTGAAGTTACTGGGTGTACTTACATGACCTTCATGAAGTGTAACCCACACACTTTTAAAGGCACTGAAGGTGCCGTGGGTTTATGTCAGTGGTTTGAGAAATTGGAATCTGTGTTTCGAATAAGTGACTGTAGGGAAAAGGATAAGGTGAAATTTGCAACCGCCACTCTCCAAGGTCGTGCGTTGACTTGGTGGAATGGAAGAACTGCTTCCATGGGTATTGATGCTGCTAATGGTACTCCATGGGCTGAAGTAAGAAAGTGGATGACCGAGGAGTTTTGTCCTCGAAGTGTGTTGCAAAGACTGGAGCAAGAATTGTACAACTTGAAATTAAAAGGGACTGACATTGATGGATATACAAACCGATTCCATGAACTGGCCCTGTTGTGTCCCAGAATGGTGGAGCCTGAGCAGGTGAAGGTGGAGCAATACATTCGTGGATTATCGAAGAACATACGTGGTGATGTGACCTCGTCGCAACCAGCTACTATTGATCATGTTGTCCGTATGGCTTATCAGCTTATGGGACAAATAATCCAAGATAAAAAATGATGAGGTTTAACTGAGGGTGAAAAGAGAAAAAGGGGAAGGAGATCGGGGTGTCGTACGGTGACAACCACTGCGACTACAACAAACCGACAAACCAAAGAAGGCGCTATGCTTGGAGCCATGACCAATGCTGTATCAAATGACAACGAGGTTTGTCCGAAATGCAAGAACAAGAAGCATAATGGGGATTGCTGGAAGTGCGGTAAGTGTGGTAAGTTAGGGCACAAGACTGCTGCTTGTAGGTGCCCCGACAAGAGAGATGTGACTTGTTTCAATTGCAACAAAAAGGGTCACCTAAAGAGAGATTGCCCTAATGAGAAAGTATGGTCAGTGGTTAGAAATAATGTGGAGAAGTTACAAGTTAGGAGCTATGGATGCTCAACAAGATCTGAAAGTCGTTACTGGTACGTTCTTACTTAACAACCGATATGCTACTGATTTATTTGATTCGGGTGCCGATAAAAGTTTTGTGTCTACAAATTTTAGTACCCTTATTGATATTGAACCGGTTGAGTTAGATACTAGCTATGAAGTCGAATTGGCCGACGGAAAAGTGGTAAGTACCAATAATGTATTAATAGGATGTACACTTAACCTTCTCAAACCCATTCTCTTTCTAATGATTTGATGTTATAGAACTGGAAGTTTTGATATCATTATTGGATGGATATGGTTATCAAGATATGATGTGCTTATTTAAGTGGAGAGGAAAAAACGGTTAGGATTCCATAGAAGGTACAGACGTTAGTTATCGGAGGCGATAGAAATAATTCTCGATGAGATCGTTTCTGGCATAAGGCTCAAAAAGTATATCGCGGAGGGTTGTCACCTCCTCTCCCCCCCCCCTAAGAGCTCTTATTGCTAAGATAGATAGACAATTTAGAGAAACCGATTCTTCATGCGAGAATTAATATCTACACTCACTCACCACTAGACCCAAACTTTTCCCTACCTACCCCAAAACACAAGAGCGCCCCGACCGCTAGAACCTCAGTCCCACCTCCCCTCAGCCGCACTGTCCTACCCCCCCCCTCCCACGGCTCACCATCTGACTCCCGACAGGTGAATCGCCCATTAGAAGTATGTTCATTTGATATAAGACCAGGCACATGTCAATTTAGGGTTAAAAAAGAGGTTAAAAATTGACTACTTGGGTAAGTTTTCTTTAGTGAAATGACCCATACTTACTCGGAAAACATCTCATGATAACTTGTTTAATTTTCTTGTATTGTTACTTTCTACGTCTAAGTCGCCACTGTTTATTTTCCTCGAGTCACGTATTTTAGGATGGTGCTTAGGAGACTTAGTACTTCCGCTCGCTCAAGACTCAGGATACTTCTGATCTATTGTCCTTATGGTGAGTTCATTAGCCTCGCACATTTTTTATACTTTAATGTTTTAGAAACCCGCTGAGGGAGATAACATGCTTGTTTTTAAATAGAACACAAGGGACCTGAATGTATGCTAGTAGTCTTGATTATTATAAGTTAGCTTAACTCGCTAAATAAAAGTCTCACAGAAATCATGAATTGTTAATTGCCAGGAATAAGGCATACACTTATACATGAAATAGTACTATTTGGAGATTACCACCTCCTATCCGTGACGACTAGCTATCGTCTTGTGTTGGGAACATAACACCCGATGCATATTGTATAGAGATTAAGATACACTCATAGCGAGGGTGTATAGTGGGCATTATATTGAATATATGGTAAGGTTCGATGTCATGAGGCTTATAATAATCCCCTATAACGTTGTCTGATCCACATCGTTATATCTGATAATTTTGAAAAATGATACTTGTGTTCGGAAAATTTTATTGTTTATATATATATTAAACTCTATGAATTCACTCAAACATTTTTTTGACGTTTTAGCATGTTGTAATCTCAGGTACTTGAAGGATAATACGGATTGATGGAGATATGAGGCCCGCTAAATAATTATTCATTCGGAAATTTGTTTTGTTTAAAACGTTGTATGATGTTGTAAAACTTATTTAGGGACCATGATGTAAACTTTTATTATTTGAATGAATGAAATTTTCTTAAAACGTCTCTTTTTGAGTCGTTTTCGATGATTTGAGTTATTGTGCTATGACGTAACACCATTTGACTCTTCCACTGACATGACGCTGATCACTCTAAGAGTTCTAGTTCTTTTTCAGATTCCAAAAACTTTGTTTGTTCTACATGTCATAACGTGTTTCTTATTGTTTGTACTTTAATGCAAAAAAAAAAAAAAAAATCATGTTGTCTTGTATAACAAAACTCCTGAAGGAAGTAAATTCACGTGCTAAGATTCAATCCAATAAGACCACAAACAGTAACAACCCCGTAGATCAAAAGAGTCATACTCAGAAACCTAGTAGACAGATCTTTACAGGACATAGGTTTTCGCCTAATAAGACTTCCGCTGTGTCTGAGAAAACATCTCCTAGATCTGATCTTAGGTGGAAACCCACGAGTAGAATTTTCAAATCTGTTGGTCTTAGAGTGCGATTCCTTCAGGAAAGTTATTCGACTCCTTTCACAAGCTAGGTTGTCAACGTGAACCCCCACATGGTTCAAATGTAGATATACCAAAAATTCATGATGCAAAATATCTGGATGTAAGTGCAGGTACATCAATCAATGTTCAGAAGGAACAAAGTCTTGATTTAAGTGCAGGTACCTTATGTAATGTCAACAAGGAAAATCTCAGAGTATGGTTGCTGAAAAGGATGATATCTCAGAAACCATTGTCAAAGTGGATTCACAGATGATGATACAGAAAAAAAAAAAAATAAAAAAAAAAAAAAAAAAAAAAAAAAAAAAAAAAAAAAAAAAAAAAAAAATAAAAAAAAAAAAAAATTAAAAAAAAAAAAAAAAAAAAAAAAAAAAAAAAAAAAAAAAAAAAAAAAAAAAAAAAAGGACGTTTGATTACAACAGATCAAGCCTCGAACCTCAATGTCAAACGACGTTTGAACAAAACGGTTCAAGCCTCGCACCACAGTGTCAACAGAAGTTCATCAAGCAGCTGAGACAGTAACAACGTCAAATGAGCTGGATTTGCTATTCGGTCCTTTGTTCGACGAATATTTCAATGGAGAAAATCAAGTTGTTTTAAAGTCTTCCGCTGTCAATACTACTGATGCATCAAATAAACGTCAACAACAACCTGATTCAACTTCATCCACTTCAACTCTAGCCACAACTGTCACTGCTAATGGAAACTTCTATTTTGTAAATATTTTTATTCTCTCTTTATTTTTGATTTATAAAATTTGAAAAGATATAGAAAAATATTAAAACCCTAGGAAAAAGAAAAACAAAATATAAAATCAGAAAATTTTCAAAAATACCAAAAAGAATCTTCTCGACATGTCTCTTGGAATCGATAACATTTACGTACCTAGAAATGTTGATTAACATCGACACGGGCGTGTAAATGAAGTTCGAACAGGAGTTTCAAATGCTTTCAAAACATGTCATTTCTAAATTTTTCATGACTTATGTACATTTCAGTGCATAACTCGGTCCCGAATGTTATAGGGAAGTGTACGCTTCAGTGCGCTTACTCTAAAATAGAAGAGAAGTCTTCTATCATGTTTTTAAAATCGTTGAACATAATTTTTCAAAAAGAACTTTCAATGTCAAATTGTCTACAATATAATTTGTGGTATTTTTCTATAAAAAGTGGTATTTGTTAAAATTGTGTGTTCAACACTCCCTTCCTCGAATAATTTTCTGAGGGGGAGCTTTTTAAAACAAAGCCTTTTAATGTGTCGGATACATCTCATAAATGTCAATTTTATGTATCCAAACACATTTTGTGAAATTAAAATGTGTTCACTAAGGCATCTCACTCCGTCTTCAACATTTTGTGGTGTCATATCAATTTTTCATTCTAATGTCAAGTTTTAATAAATATTGGTATCCCACATATACTGTTGAAGGGGAGCAATCCGGAAAATGAATTCATGCAATATCGTAGTATAATTTTTCTCCCCATGGAATTTTTCATGTCAAATTTTAATCAATTGGTATTTCAAATACTAAATGTTTTATTATTTAAAATAAGGGGAGAAAATGTGATTAAAATATGTTATAGACGAATGTGATCTTTAAGACTCTAAGTGTAAAACTCTTTCCTTCATGTGTATAAACAATTTTGAATCTCAGAGCACATGTGTAGGGGGAGTATTTCAAAATAACAATGTCAGAAATATGGTTTTTATGGTTCGATTCATACTCCAACACAATTAGTTTCACGATGATTTTGAAGTTATAAGGTTGTTAGGTTAGGAATATGTCCTTCGATCCAATCAGAACTGGAGGGACTCTACCCAAGGGGACACTTATAGTAGAAATACAGTCCTTAGGTATGATTGGAGATGAATGTTGTATAAGGAAGAATGTTCCGACTAGATTGAGCTAAACACTGGAACAATAACAACAAGGTGTTAGTAGATGACTTCTTGGTAAGCATTGAAGGGTGTTGAAGATATGAAAAAGAAATATATGGATAAGGGTGAAAAGAAAGTAAGCTCTCTTACACCTTAGGCAGAAATTGGGTTAACACTTAATTCTATCAAAATCAAAATGATGATTGTTGTTATTTGAAGAAAGACGTCATGGACCCAGTGATGCAATTCACCAACCCTCCCAGCCATTCGAGGTTTCTCCTCAATTAAACTTGTCTCACTTGTCACGGAGATACATACATTATCTATTGACATCTCATTTCGAGATTGTTGATATTGAAAAGGTGGCTGTCTGCTCCTGCCTTCGATTACTAAAACCAAAAGTGCACAAAATAGAGTATAAGAGCCAAGAAGATATCAAATTATAAATCTCATTAGGAACAATGTCAAAAATGCATCTTGTTGAACACCATAAAGTTAGCTAGCTGTAACAAAGACGTCTACGAATTATATCCTTGAGATCTGCCAGAACATCCGAGTGATAATTAAGTATTCACAGTGAAGATGGAAATCCTGCTTGAGCCAACATCAAACCAAGCTTCTTGGTAGGTGACTTGAAAGATTCTATATGAATCAAGCTTGTGTCACTTGGATATCGATTTTGGTCTAGTAAATGAATTGATGACTCAATCAGAAATGATAGTTAACTATCTGATTCACTCTTACGTGTTGTCTGCTTGAGTCGTTCGATAATGGAACTAGCAAGCATGGGGATTCTAATACATCTGTGTTCGAAAGGATCCCTACGTTTGAGCTGGAACCCTGTCAGGAGATTCTTTGAATCTACCTGATCAATAGTATAGTTTTAGACTAGATCCGGGAATCCGCGAGGTTAATGCAACCAAAGTTCAAGAATGAATCGTCAATGCCATATTATTCTTTTATTGATTATTGTTTTAATTTCAAGATAAGACGACGGTTGTTGCAGCCCATTTCCAGCAAAGTCGGATTCATAAAAACCCATGCTCATACTTCAAGCTTTCAAGTCAATCATTCAACGTCATGAATAGTTGATTCTAATCTTCCCTCCATTCTAAGTGCCTCAAAGTTTTAAATAAAGAATATCAATTGGGGAGATTGTTTAGACTTATAATCATATGTCAAACAAGAAGGTAACAAGTAATGGAGGCATGTTGGTCAAGAGCACAAGTTGGATCCGGAAGTCAAATCAAGATGATTCAAGTCAAGGAGATGATGAAGATAACGATCTCAAGAACTCAAAAGCTCCAAAGATAAAGGTCAAAATCAAGATAACAAAGCATGAGTCATGAACAAAGCCATTACAAACAAGATAAATACCATAACAATGGCAAAGCTAAACGTTTAACGTCTTATCTTCAATGTCATTGGTGATACTAAGAAGTTTGAAGCAAGTGACCTCAACATCTGGCGGGAGATTATTAGCCTTCTTTTTTTAAATAAGGGAATTTGGCATTACTGCTGGAAACAGTTGTTGAATTATATTGCTGGAATTGAGGCTGAGGATTTTGTGAGGGTTGTGCAGAGGAGGAAGTTTGTGCCTGAAATACAGGTTCAGTTGTTGCCATAGAAAATACTGGTTCGGATGTTGTTGGGATGGAGAATGATGATATGGATGGTGATGGTGCAGTAAATGGTGGTGTGGGATACGGTGAAGTCATTGTAAAGGTTTAAGAGCAAGAATAGTAATTATTCTTCAACAGAGACTCTCTTCAGGCTCTGATACCACTTGTAGGTCTCAGCCCTAGATAGATCTTTTAAGCCTGTGAAGGATATAGAGTACTAATGTAATCAAAAGTAACTCTGTGAGAGTCTAATAACACAATCTATTGTTCACGCGGAAAATAAACAATAGTGCTAAAGAAGAATTACTAAGAACAATACTTTGATCCTCTATGGATCTTTTCTATTAATCGTAAAGTGTTTTTGATTGTTAAATCATACCATAAAACCTAAACCGTATGGTTTCATTTATAGATATGAAACCCTAAACTACTTTTCCTAGAATTACGATTCCATGAGTCTATCTAATACTTCTCATGCCTATCCATAGTTTAAACGAACTAAACTTATCCTGGAGTAATTACTTTACTCTACCAGGACTAATATCATAAGCAGCAGGAACTACATACCCGCTAGCAGCAACTATTACACTATCAGTAGCAATTACACTACCAGTAGGAACTACATACCTACCAGTAGGAACTAATAAATACAAATATTCCTAACAATCCTCCCCTAAACTGGATTTTGACATAGTTAATGTCCAGTTTCTAGATAGATCTTGACGTGTAAGCTTGAGGATTAAAACAGCAACAATAACTTGAACTTGAGCACTCCAGCAGCAACAATGAACTCAGAATCTCCACAGCAGCATAAGAGTCATCAATTTAGGTTATAACTATTCTCATCACTTTAATGGTTGTGTTTGACTCCTGGATAAGATGTGAATCAATAGGAAAACCAAATGGAATTTGATGGAAGCCTTACCAGTAAGCCATTTACTCTTGGGCTAGCCAATCTATAGGATCCTAGAAAAAGGAATGCCATGGAAGATTGGAACCATTTTCAACCACTCCAAACTTGAATTATAGTGGGTTGAGTACTATATGACTTTTGGCAAGCCATCACAGCCATAAACGGATTTGGTTTGTCTTTACCTGTAGCCGTTTGCTCAGGACTAGCCAACTCTTTGTTGTGATAACAAGGTGAGTTGATAACCTTACAATTTTTAGCAAATTGTCAGCTATCAACGGATTTGATTTAGTCTTTACCAAGAGCCGTACCCTCTTGGACTAGCCACTTTTCATTAAAAAAATATGGCAAGTGAAAACCATTCAGTTTTTGGTAACCTGACAACCATCAACGGATTTTATAAGCCTTTACCACATAGCCGTTTGCTTGTGGGCTAGACAATCCTTGGGACCCAGAAAGGGTGACTCCCATGGTGGATTACAAACCATCTCAACTTATTGGTACGTGAAACATCAGTCAGTTGAGGGACTCTATGATTTTAAGCAAATCATGAAAGCTATATCAATTCATTCTGGTCATAGACCTGGGAATTGAAACCATGCTTCAAAAGAATATAAAACCAAAACAAAACAAGATTGTCCAAGACCCAAAAACTAAGTACAACTAACTACACAACTACCAAAAGACTAAACAAACCATACCAAAAGATAGATTATATTGCAACAAAGTCAACAATACCAATCATGTACCTTCGGACGGCGAGCATTATAAATTTGTTTCTTAAGAAATGCAATCAATTGAACTACAGTAGTAAGTGCATTACCCTCCTGTTGGTGACCAATTTCCAGCTGATGATCAAGCATTCTCTCGATAAGATTGACAGTCAGAGGATACTTCTTATCCACAAACATATGTAATGCAAGCCCATCAACAGTTTCCAACACATGCACACCAGAATAAGAGTATAGCTTCCAGCTTTGAATACTCCAAGTGTGTTGGTTCTTCCACATATCACCTCCATCGTTTACTTCAGGAGAATCTATCAACACCTTAAGATCTCCCCAAAGTATAAGACCAACTCCCTCAGCCGGCTTATCCTGGTAATATGTCACCACACGGCCATAAATTGTCATTAAGTCAGCTCTAGAGACCAAGTGAAGAATTTCTCGAAGACTTGTGAAGCACTTCCTAGAGTTGTCTTTCCTGTAGATGACGTTGATCCAACCTAACCCGGTAGGCAATAATTCCCAGTCTACAACAGGATATAAGTTCACGGATGTATCATCATCAGAAGAAGAATCCTCATCAGAAGCATACTTAATACACACTTTATGTTCAGCTTCAGGATCGTCGTCTTCAACAGGAATGTTAGAATGCGAAGTATGAACACCCTTCCGTCCTAATTGCTTCTTCCTGACTCCGAGAGACCTTCTCCTAGTGCCATAGGAATGTGTTGTTGGCTCAACAGATGGAACATTAGGTGGTGTTGAAAAACCAGATGGTGGTGGAGTAGCAGTAGGTGGAACTGCAGCAGATGACATTTGTGGAACATCAGGTGGAACTTCAGTGTGTGAAGCAGCAGCAAATGGAGCAGCATCAGATGGTTTGGTTGGTGAAACACTAGCAGTAGATGGAACACCAGCAGTTGATGGATTTGATGCAGGAGGAACAGAAGTGTGTTGAGCTTCATTGGATTTTGACTTCTTGGAAGTAGGCTGGTCCAAATCTGCACCAGGTCTTTTAATAGACCTCCTGAGTGTTTGAGTTTGCAGATTTTCAACAGCATGTCTAATCCTGTTAAACTCCTCCTGAAGTGTGGCATCAGAAAAAGACTTGACATGTTTCAAAGTCCATCCAGTAGAATAAATGACAGAACTCTGATTCTTGACATAAGTTCTCATAAAGTTTTTCTGCTGTGCATATGTCATAGGTTTATTCCTCTTCTCTATCAACCTCTGTGTTTCAAACTGTCTCCTCCTTTCAGCAATAACTTTGACCATTCTCTCTGCAAAGTTTTCTTCAGTAACATCAGGACCAAGTAAATCAGCAGTAAGTCCCTGATTAGCATGTACTTGTCCCATGATATGGATCCAATCATCATCTGTGTAGTACTTTGCAGAATTAAGAACATCCTCTTGTCTCTGTCTCTGTCTTTCCTCTTGTTCTCTAGCCAACTCAGCCTGTTCCTCTTCATATAGTTTCTTTGCAGCTTCTGCACCCAATCTGTCCTCCTCCAATTGTCTGAAAGACCTTTGCTTGATTGGAGGATCTTCCTCTACCATAGGAGATTTTCCTTTGTTAAAGGGATCAGCAGACAACTTAACAAAAGGACCAGTAGGAACATCAGTTTCACTACTAAATGCAATAGTAAGAGTGGATGAACCAGGAGGAATGTCAGCTGTTTGATTGTCAATAGCAGGAATAGAAGATGTGTCAGCAGCAGTAGCAGCTGCTTTAGCAAGCTTGATCAATGGGTCTACATCTTGTTCCTCTGCCTCCTCATCATCAGAATCACTCACAAATACATTTCTTTCTCTAGCTTTGAGTTTTGTTTCCAAAAACTTTACTCTTTTCACCAATTTTCCCATCACCTCTTTAAACAACATCTTATGGGTTTGTAGCTCAGATTCTAAATGCTCAATCTTTTTCCCTTGTTCACATACTAATGTACACAAAGCTGTTAGATTAAGAGGGTCCGCAACACCTTTTGAGGTTGAACCTTTAGGTAGTGCTGTAGGGGACCTTGGAGGAGTAGCAAAGAAAGTTTCTCCCTGAGATTCATCTTCCACATTAGTAGAAGGAACAGGGTCAGGAATGGAGTCATGGGCTTGAGTTGAAGTAGACTCAAAGTTAGGGTCAGACAATAAACCTTGCTTATGCACTTGAGCATCAGTATTGGTTGGTGCTGGTCTAGTTAGAGCTGAGACTTGTGCATGAGAATGAACAGTCTTAGTCACTTTCACAAGGACATTGGGTGGGACTGAAGGTTCAGCTTCCCCTGAGCTTTCACCTGCTATAGCAGGTTGAGCAGGAGCAAGCATAGATGCTAACAAAGGCATATGATCCCCATGAAAGTTCAGTCTCATATTTGCAAACATTTTACTGGTTAGTCTAAGAGCCCTGTAGGGTTTGATATTCCTTGTTTCTATATTCAAAATCATCTGTAGAAACCTAGGATACATTAAAAATTTGATTGAGTTTTGAATGTTATTTACCATCCCATTAAAAATATAACTAGACCAGTTAAACTTCTTTCCCTCATACAAACATATCAAAGCTGTGGCCAAAGGACTTCCAAATTGATCCCAACTTCCTGACTTTGTACTTAGACAATGCAAGAGAGTGTGAATCAGGAACCTCCACTGAGGTGAGAATTTGTTCTTGTGAATTGTCAGCTTTCCCTCTGTGGGGTACCCTAGGTTGTCCATGCCTGTGTAAATCTCAGCAATAGTCATATCTACTATCCCTCCCTCATCATCTAACAATAAGCTACTCCTAACTAAAGATTCTGTGATAGTATAAGGAGTACCATCAATTTTGGCCACAATAGCTGGTGGACCAGACTCAGATGATAAGAGTGAGGCCGTAGACCAGAATTGTTTTATGAGGGAGTCATGGATGAGAGGGTCAGACACAATGGCATACCTTATGTGAGAATCAAGCAAAAAGTCAATAACCTGATCATAATCTGTGCTACCTTTGGATTTCTCCAAAAATCCAACCTTATTATGCTCGTCGCGGTATTTTAGGGCAGCCATTAGATCAATGATAGCTTGAACAGGGTTAAGTGTTAGTACTGGTGTGTAGATGCAATGGAGTTACTCCTGGTGGGTAGTAGGAATTGCACTTTCGAAAGGTGAGTGGAACAAACAAAAGGGGGCTGTAAAAAATTAGGGTTTGATAGAAAGGTAATTGTAAAAATGAGGGCAAATAGTAATGAACCCTTTAAATAGATACCCCTTTTTAGCAATTTAATGCCCACTTGTTTTAGTTTTACTATTGAAGTATAATAAAACTCAATTTTAGTCCTTTAATAAAAGTAAACCCTATCGAACAATTAACAAAACCAGCAGGAACAACTCTACCAGCAGAAACCAGTAAGACCACCAGTAGGAATTGTTCAGTCAGAAGAAACCAGTATAACCACCAGTAGAAACTCTTGCAACACCAGGAATAATACTTATCCAACCAGAAGTGAATGTTCTCATCAAATTAAGACTACACACTCCATGCTATGCACACATCATGAATCATTTCCCTGCAAAATGTTAGACCAAAACCACACAAACCATATACATAGAAAAACAAAAGGATCTAACTACTAGAATTAAAGCTGCTATTCTAATATCCTAAGAATAATATACAAACAACAGTCCTCCCCTTGGACCCAAATCCTCCCCTTAACCATGGCATCTAGGGATTTATCATCCCTATGTGAACCACAAGGTGATTAAACCGTGGTCCATCAAATGCCTTGGTTAACAAATCAGCCATATTATCATCAGTATGGATTTTAAGCACTTGAATAAGATGTTTTTCATTTGCATCTCTAATAAAATGGTGCCTAATTTCGATGTGCTTTGTTCTTTGGTGAAAGACTGGGTTTTTAACAATACATATGGTACTCTGATTATCAATAAAGATCTTAGTGTTCATAAAATTGAACCCATAATCAAGCATTTGATTTTGTATCCAAAGTACCTGACCACAACAGTTAGCAGCAGCAACATACTCAGCTTCAGTTGAAGAGGTAGCTACAATAGTCTGCTTTTTACACTGCCATGATATTAACCGTCTTCCCAGAAATTGACATCCACCAGTTGTGGATTTTCGATCACCATGGGAACCAGCATAGTCACTATCACTATATGCTTCCAAAACAAAAGGAGAATCTCTTGGGTACCAAAGACCTAATTTTGGTCGGCCTTTAAGATACTTGAAAATCCTCTTGACTGTATTTAAATGGGAAGTCAAAGGTGTGACCTGGTGTCTAGAACAAGCACTCACTGCAAACTGAATATCCGGCCTTGAAGCTGTCAAATACATGAGGGAACCTATCATGGATCTGTATAAATGAACATTAACAGCCTCATCAGGTTCTTCCTTGGATTTAGGGTTGGTAGCTTCAAAGGGTGTAGTTGCAGATCTCACATTCACCATATCAAACTTCTTAAGCATGTCCTGGACATACTTGTCTTGGCTGATAAATATCTCACTTGACTTCAGAGCAACCTGAAGTCCTAAAAAGAATGTTAACTCACCCATCGCACTCATCTCAAATTCACCTTTCATCAACACCTCAAATTCATCACACCAGGCTTTATTGGTGGAGCCAAAAATAATGTCATCCACATAAACCTGTACTAGTATGATGTCCCTGGAATTCTTCTTAATAAAGAGAGTTTTGTCTATTGAACCTCGTCTATAATTATGCTTTAACAAAAAAGTAGACAAGCGTGCATACCAGGCCTGTGGTGCTTGATGAAGGTCATACAAAGCTTTCACAACTCTGTACACATGTCTAGGGTGAAAAGGATCCTCAAATCCTTTGGGTTGAGTAACATAGACTTCTTCATCAATTTCCCCATAGAGAAAGGCACTCTTGACATCCATTTAATATACCATAAAACCCATGTATGAAGCAAATGCTAAGAATAAGCCAATAGCTTCAATTCAAGCCACTAAAGCAAATACCTCATTATAGTCAATGCCCTCCTCTTGCCTATGACCTTGAGCCACCAACCTCGCTTTATTTTGAACTACGATACCTCTGGCCTCTCTTTTATTCTTAAGAATCCATTTAGTCCCAATAGCAGGTTTTCCCTCTGGTAATGGCACAAGCTTCTACACCTCCTGATGAACAAACTGTTGCATTTCCTCCTGCATAGCTTCTACCCAATCAGGATCATTAAGTGCTTAAGCAACACTGCTAGGTTCAAGTTGGGAGAGAAAACAAGCAAACAGACAATGCAAATAATCTGTGTGATTGTTCCTTTGTTGATCATGAACATAGCCTGCAAGAGCACTCTCTCCAAACTTGGATTTCTTCAAAGTGCCCCTTGTCAGAACTGGTGAAGTAATATCCCCAATAATCTGTGATATAGGATGAACAGTATGCACCCTTCTTGTGGGAACAGGATCAACAGCTATGGTAGGTGCTAAATTTGTGACTGAACCACCAAAGTCAGCATCATATGTAGATTCAGAGAAAATGCCAGTAGTAGGATGATGGTGAATGCCCTCCATCTCTGAAGATGATGATATGTGATTAGCAAGGTCAGAAGGAGAGGAAAATCTTGTAGAATTTTCACTTGAGCCCAATGAGTAACCAGGAGGAAGTGGTGTATCATCATCATGAACAGGTTCAACTACAGAAGAAGATGGAGTAGAAGGAATAGCAGAACCACCAGCAGCCTGATTAATACTACCAGCAGGAATGCTAGTAGCAGGAACACCACTACCAGCAGGAACCGTATCAGCTGTTTTCCAAGTATCCTTTGCTGCAGAATTGGCTTCATATGCTTGTCCTTGAAGCCTAGCAAGTTCCTCTGCATAGTCTGAAGTACTCTCCACTGTGGCAGAAGCAGTATGAACCTTGGGACCTGAAAAATGGTTAGAAGGAAAAGAAGGAACAACAATCACTTGTTCATCACACTCTGAATCTGAGTTATCGTATGTACATGCATGAGTGTTAGTATCTTGAGTACCTGCAGGTTGATTAGAATTGAAATGAGTATAACCTAAAGAATCAGTCAAGTAGTCAAGGTCAAAGTACCACTCATGACCCAGACCCTGAACATTAGTTTTATCTTCCATATATCTAAGATTCAGTGTTTCTTCTATCTTTTTGTTGGATAAATTGTAGACTCTATAAGCTTTACTATGAGCAGAGTACCCAACAAGAAAACCTTCATCAGCTTTACCCTCAAATTTTCCCAAGTGATCACTAGTGTTAAGTATGGTCACATGACAGCCAAAAGGTTTAAGGTGACTAATGTTTGGAACTTTCCCAGATAAAAGTTCATAGGGTGTTTTATTATGGGGCCTAGTTACTAAAACCCTGTTTAGAACATAACAAGCAGTACTAACTGCTTCTGTCCAAAACATGGTAGGTAACTTAGAGTCAGCAAGCATAGTTCTTGCTGCCTCTATAAGGGTTCTATTCTTTCTTTCAGCAACCCCATTTTGTTGTGGGGTTCTGGCAACACTATAATCCCTTTTAATCCCCTTGGACCCACAGAGTTCAATTAAGTTAGAATTTTTAAACTCTGTCCCATTGTCACACCTTATAGCCTTAACCTTTTTAGTTAGCTGGTTTTCAACAAAAGTAATGAAATCCCTAAGGATATAAAAAGTCTCATCCTTAGTCCCCAAAAAGAAAACCCAGCTAAACCTGCTAAAGTCATCTGTAACCACCAAGGAATAGTGCTTGTGATCAATGCTTCTGATGGAAGTAGGACCAAAAAGGTCCATATGAAGTAACTGGAGAGGCTCAGAAATGGTGCTGACTGCAGTGATGGCCTTGTAAGAGGCCTTGTGTTGCTTTCCTTTGTTGCAGGCAACACAGTTGTGTTCATTTGTGAAGAGTTTGGAAGGAAGCCCATTGACTAATCCATGTTTTGCCAGCTTGTTCATGTTTTTGAAGTTCACATGAGCCATCCTTCTATGCCATTTTGTGGACTCATCTAAGGATGCTTTTGCCAACAAACACTTGATTTCTCTTTCTGAATGGATGTCAGTCAAATTGAAGCAGTAGAGATTGTGTCTCCTTGGAACTCTGAGAACAACCTGACTTGAATCAGGTAGTTGGAACTCCTTGGAGAGTACAAGGCACTCTTTGTCTGTAAAAAGGACTTTGTTCTTGGTATCACAGATTTGTGACACAGAGAACAAATTAAAGTTCTGAAGCTCTTCCACATAATAAACATTCTCAAAATTGAAGTTGGAAGTCCTAATGGTGCCTTTTCCAGTGATTTTACCATCTCCACCTCCAAAAGTGACAGTCCCTCCTTTAATCTTCACAAAGTCAGCCAATTTCTCCTTATTACCTGTCATGCTTCTGGAACAACCACTATCAACAATACCTAAATCTTTATTTGTATGAGGATTGTCCTACAATATACAAAAGAAAGTACAACATTAGTATACATGGGAGACCCAAGTCAGAACTGACTTGGGCCTGCCTTGTGGATCAATAAGAGGAAAACCCTGTAGATTGTTGAGATCCACCATTGTTCTTGGATCCCCAATGCATATATGGCCTGTTACTTTGCCAAGAACAACCTGCTGAGGTCTTAACAGCAGTTCCCCATCTTCCCCCATCCATATCCATTTGGTTATATGAGCCAGGCCTACTAAACTGTTGAAAATAATGGCTTTTTGGTCTGGTCATAGGTCTAGCAGCAGGATTATGCCAACCAGCAGGAAATGGCCTACCAGCAGGAACAGATGTTGGTCTATTCCTACTACCAGCAGGAACATAGGCTGGTCTAGGAACAAATGAGGGAATGTTTTCTACATTTTTCCACACAGGTGCATTATTCAATCTCAACTGATTCTCATAAAAATCACAATCTCGAATCAAATGAAATTTACTACCACAAACAAAACATTTCTTAGAACCAAAAGACTTGTTTTTACACAGACTAATATTGTTTGACCCATTCCTATTACATAAATTCCTAGGAGTTTTTACATTCTCCTTAAAAGAAAAACTAGGACTTTGAGTGACATTGCATGGTCCTTGGTCATCAGTCTTGTGTAAAGTCTTCAAATCAACTGAACTAGAGGCTGAGGCTAATTGGTCTTTAGTCTTGAGGCTTGAGGACTTGACACTTGAAACACAGGATGCAAAGCCAGTGGTCTCTGAGTCTGAGGACTTGTCACTGTTATCACAAGAGACAAAGTCATTAGATACAGAGTTAGTTTCAACACAATTATTGGACTTTGAACCATAGGTGTACTGTGTATCATCAATGTCAGGCTTGTTTGAAGGAGGCATGAATGTTCCTGTTATTGGACCTGGAACAGCATGCAATCCAACAGCTTTGATAAACCTGTCATAGAGAGGTTTCTCTAGAGCATCCTTAAGACATGAGTCAAAGATGCTAGGGGCAGAGAGATCAAACACCTCATCTGATCTAAAAGTGTCTCCATATCCTAAACCAAATTTTGATCTAGTAGACATGGAGCTATTGATCAGTTTGTTTAGGTTTTTGGAAGAATCCATCCATTTGTCAAACCTTGCCTCAGACTCCTCAAGTTTGACCTTGTTATTCATATTATCAATTTTAGCCTGTTCATTCAATTTTTCAGTATATTTTAGCATGTTGGTGGTGTTGCCTAGGTCTGCAGTCAAGATTCTAATTTTCTCTTCTAAAGCTAACTGATTATTTTGGTACCAAGACTTCTGTTGTTCTAAGTTATGATCTATTGGGCCAAACATTGTTGTCTACTTGAAGGACTAAGGCTCATTTGTTTATGCTTTTCATTACCGAACTAACCAAATGAATATAATATAGAACCATAAACAAACTAGAATATTTATCTAGGTAACAATTAATCATCGATAGCACAATTTTTAGTCCAGTACAATATTGGAAAACAATACAGGTTTTCGTATTCGATGAATCGGTTCGCAATATCAAGTAGAAAATATAGGTAAATATAGGTTTTCGTATGATAGAAATGTAAATCATGCAAATAACATAAATAGAAGCCAGTATTGCATTAATTATATTTTTTAGAATGTGTTCATATGCAAAATTCGAGTTTAGGATTTTTTTTTTTCTTACATAGTTAGCTCTTAAAAATTAAAATAAATTTGTATGTTATTTAATTTAAATTATGTAATGTTTTATTTTTGATACATTGCTTTATTTAGAAAATGAAAAAAAAACTAATGTGATAATAGTTTTAGCTATAACTAGAGTGAATGGCTCTCGAAAGCACATGGTGCTCTAACATTTATCTATGATATGGAATCACGTATCAGTAACATTTTTGTTGGATGGCTAAATAAATAGCTGATCGGATAAATAAGTGAAAAATGAATTCCATGTTGAAGGACCATTCTCATCGGATTGTTATTGCTTCATCGATAAAAAAAACTTGAGTCCAACCCGTTTTCATAATTCCCCTCGTGTGTGTATGCGAGTGATTAAAATTGGAGGATGATATTTACGTGAAAGAAGGCAGAGGAATAGCATTTTAGATTCATTCTAAAAATTGTGT
>BQNB010106894.1:0-23291 GCA_026074375.1 Tanacetum coccineum | reverse complement strand
TATTGATAGCGTTGCTCGACCTCTTCTGCTCTTTTTCTCCTCTGGAAATCGAATTTTATGGTTTAGGTGTCAAGAATATGATTTAGCACACTTAAAACTCGTTTTTGAGTTTTCTATTTATAAGGTCTCAAAGTCAGTTCGATACGGCGTATCCAAGGATGGATACGGCATATTGGAGATTTCTTAGAGTAGGGATCACACTTGATATCTTTCCAGAATATTATATTTATTCCATATTTCCAATACGGCGTATTGGTCTTCTCTGGATACGGCGTATTGATCTTGTTTCCTTTGTGGTCTTTGGTGAGTGCAGGCACGAATATGCCGTATCTTCCTTAATGGATATGGTGTATTGGTTGTCAGAATCATTAATCTTTAAAATATCTTTGTTTAAGCTTCAAAATGCGCGCCTTTTGCTAATATTCACCAAGTACTCCATAATTACTGCAATTATTAAATATAAACGATTAAGTAACAATTCTTTGCAATAATTATACAAAATGGGTTAATAACATGGGATAAATGATGCTATAAAATAGACGTTATTTAATGTCATCGAATACCTAAAAAGCAATCTAGATACTGGGATAGCTCTCCATATCATGTCTTATATTACTAGACCAATAGGATCACAAATAACGTTTTATCTTTACCTTTTAATTATGAGCTTAGTTAGACCGGCAGGTGACCCGTAATGTTTCAGCAATCATGTTCTGGATTAATTGGTAAAGACTCGAATAGTGGACTGCCAGTATATAAAACACCGTCAAGCAATAAGTGGGTGAAGTCCCAATGGGCTAGGGTTTTAACAGGATCACCACTGCTTTGATTCCCTAAGATAGATTATAATTAAACTAAAGGATGATTTATGCGAATGCTTTAATTATGACAGGATTAATCGTGTCTAGGTCTTAGGATGATGTCCCGCCTAAGTCTTAAGAATGATATGCCGCTTCGAGATAAGTAAATCATTGCACTAAAACAAATAAACCAACACTGAACTGGATTTAATATGGCTAATACAATTTTCTATCATTTGGCTTGTACCGCTTTTCTATCTTCTGATTTTCTTCTTTTGCATTTATTGTGTGTTGAATCGATATTTGTTGCCACAAAACCTGTGCCAGTCTCTCAGGCTGAAAACCCCCCATATCCGTTAGAAGCGTATATAGCATAGGTTTAACAAGTAAATAAAAATAACTTAACTAGAGTAATTAAAATACTGATAGATTAATAGGTTAACGACCTCACACTTAGTGTTCGACACCTTACTTACCACAAAACTCCACCCGATCAGGTACACTGCCCGTTAAAGTGTTGTTTTAGGATAAGTCGGCTAAATATAAATGTAAAACTTGGTAATTAATAAATTGACCCTACATGACAGCACATCACTAGTCATATAAGTCCTATCCATGATACGTTAATAATACTAAGCTTTCATCGGTATGTGCCATAAATTTTTTAAAATTTGGGTTAAAATTACCGTCTACGCTACGTTTCAGTATATTAAACATCATTTTAAGAACAAAACAAAGGTAAATGAAGGAAAAATTTCTAAGGCTTATTTCCCCTTCATTTATGTTGAACATTATCCCCAATGTTCATAAAGGTACCCGTAAAACGAATAAAAGGAAAAGAAAAAGGCAAAAGAAACTAGTACTCCCCTGGTTTTGCTCAATAATGGAGAAGAAACAATTGATCCCAGATAAATCGTCATCCAAGAATCTTCCACATGAAACTCCTATGAACTCTCGGGCTTCTCCTCATCAAATATAACCTACAAATTAAAGACAAGAAACAACTATACCTAGCTTAAAATTCAGCGGAATGATAATATACAACTTAATGATTTAGGGTTTAAACACTACGAAAGCAATAAAGATAGGATGAATGTGTTAATGTAATCATGGTTTTCTACAATTTTTAGGAAAATTACAAATTCTGGAAATTATTCAAGATTAATTTTCAAAAACAATATGAATTTTACTGTAGCTAGGCTGGCGACGCCGTCAGGAAAAATCATGACGCTGTCTCCAGTGTCTGTAAAGAATTTTTTTTCGTTTCATGGAAAATTTTTTGCACGCAAATCCTATTAGTTATTTCCTGGAGAATTACTGCATAAACCACAAAAACAATTTAACACAATCATATGACTCTAAACAGACACACAAGACGCGAATTAATCTAAACTATTTATTTAATATGCTTGAAATGGTTCTTAGAAACCGGATAATTTCCTTTACAATTCAATGTAAAATACCTTTGATTGCAATTAAGACGAAGTTAAAGATAAAATAAAGCAAGATCACATAGTTCAAACATAAAAACAAACGATAAAGAATTAAAACACACATGACACTCCTAACATGCATGAAATAAAAGATTAGGTTGCCTCCCAATAAGTGCTTTTGTTTTTTTAACAAGTCTTGTAGTTAGACTTGAAGTCACGCTCCTTACGCGACTCCTCCCTTGTCTTTCCTACTTTTCATCTTGCTTAGGCATTGAATGGCTTTGGTTACTCTCTCGCCTCGCCTATATGCGGGTCCTAAATTCAAGCTATCTGAGTAATAGGTCCTTCTCCTGGTCACTATCATCACCTGTTATAACGAAAGGCGGTATGTTGTCGGTTTTTAAGTCCTTTATATCTATATGTTTAAATCTTTCCATTTTATGAGGCATCTTAAATGTAATCATTTCGTTATCCTTTCCAAACGTGACCGTTCCTTCATCTTTATCGTAAAAAAGCCAGAATTTCTCTACAAAATGTTTTCTTGATACCATTCCTCCAAGATAATTATCTATGACACTAGTGGTATCTTCTAACACAACAAAATCACATTCATAAGTGAGGTTACCCACAAAAACCTTTAATCCTTTAACTCTCCATATGAAATTTGCTAATTTTCTCAGGGTTTGACAGTTTTCTTCTTGACTTTAAACCTTCACTCATGATCCAGTAGTAATTAAGCCTAGACATTACATTAATTGGTGATTCTAAATCAATATAAGCTTGTTGTTTAAGGAATTGACCAATCATGCATGAGATTTTTATGTTATTAAGATTTCTTATTTTTACCTTAGCACTAACTATAACAACCCATAATTTTCATCAATGTAATTATCCATCTATTAAATTAGATGCAATGTACTATCATTCTATTAATACAAACCACCTTTTATAGGGAAATTTTTTGCTTTACTACATTCTACTATGTAACATTGTTTACATAGCAAACTAAAGTTAACGGGCTCACACAACCTACCTATGACTATTCTATCTATGAATATGTCAAGCAAACATCATAACATGTCAAGTCTACACTCTAATATCATTTATAACATGTACGATATTCATTTAACGAAGTTTTAACGACAATATTATTAAATAAACATAAACCAGTAATGATTATGCCTAAATCCTAATTTTATGTAATGTAAACATCTAAAGTGAATGTACAAGCAACTAAGGCACATGTATAAGTATCTTAGCATCTCATTTGAATACATTTTCCCTCCAAAATAAGGTACAAGCACTTTTAATCACAATGTACAAGTAAGCAAAGAACAAGTCCAAAATAAGCCATTTTACCTTCGTTTTTCTTAAGGATTTCATACAAACTAATCAACCTAAGTTATAAACATTCAATGTAAAACAATTACATTTCATTTCCCTCCTTATTACACCAATATACACGAAATAAAAGCTCAAAACCCTAACTTGTTACAAGCTTGAACCCGCGACCCATTTCTTTCCTTTCTATCCATTTTAAACTAAAACCACTAATCATAAACACTAAACTATAATCCTAACACTAATCCTAGACCTTAATCTACCTTAAACCCTAGCCATAGCTCAAAGAAAAACCTTAAAAACCATATTCGAGCCCTAATCCTACCCGGCACCCCTTTTCCCTCCTTTTTGACCCATTTGAAAACCAATCATGCACCCAAGCACCTCTATGATCATACTACTTCCTTAACAAGCTACTTACAAGCACCTCAAGTGCAATACTTGCTCCTCAAGTTGGCTGCCTCCTCCTTGTTTCTTTATGGTAACCCGCGGCTGAACCAAATACCACATCACCTCTCTAAATTTTTGCCAACACTCCTAGATACTCTCATAGACCTCAAGACTCATCTCCTAGCTGCTAACACATGTCCTAAGCTTGGGCACTAAGTCTCCTTGGCCTCTAAGGGTATTCGAACACTATAAAAAGGGGGACAAACCCATTCATTTCAACTCACATCTTCATATTCACTTCTAAATCATCAACGGAGTTCCAAGTCTAATCAAGAGGAATTATAAGAGTTCCAAGAGTAGAAAGAAGCCAAGTCTTGAAGCCTCGAGGTAGTGATCTAGGCGTACGTGTGCAAAAGTCCCTATACGACCCGTTTTCAAATCATTAAGCTCGAACTCAGGTTCCATAAGATCCATTTCTATTTTAATACTCTTATAATGTTCATATAATCATGTGTTCACCATTTTTAAAGCCTTGAACTCAAAACTTAAGCGTTTTTCCTTTTTAATCCAAACCGAAACCATAAAACCCTAAAATTGTATTTTCTTTAATACTATAAGCTAAACACCTAAACTATTGTTATAAGCCATTTTTATAAGCTTATCTAACATTTCTATAAACATTTTATCATGTCAAAGCTCTAACCCGTTGGATTAATTTTCAAACCTGAAACGACCCATTTCATGAAATTAAACTCGAAATCCTTTTCTATAAGCTAAAAGCTTATAAAAGCTATTTTTCCTAACTTATATTAACTTATTTTAATAAGCTATAACCTGAAAATTACTTTCTATATTGAAAATATCGTTATTTTAAATTTTGGACTTATTTTGTAAATATTTTCATGCAAAAGGGTATATATTGTAACTTTTTGAAATTATTAACTACAAGGGCTGTTTTTGTAATTATATGAAACTTATAACTTCAAGGGTATGTTTTGCCAAGTCTCAAAGTTAAGGGATTATTTTATATATACTTTATATATTAAAAGGACTAGTTTTGTAATTAATTATAATTCAAGGGTATTTCTTGCCAAATTAACATTATTTAAAATATAATATTTTTATATAAATTATAAAAATATAGATAAACATTATCAAACCCGATTTTATTAAACCTCAACGCATTTATCGTTACTAATTTACGATCGACGTATTATAAATTAAAATACGTTTTATATTAAACATAATTTATCATCGACTAGCCTTTGAAGAAACATTAGAATCTTATCGTATCACGTTACTAGGGAAATTCATGTGAGGGGTTCCATTTGGGTATTTGTTCTGACGAGTTTGCTGGGTTTACGATTTAAAGTGCCCTGACTCCTCAAACAATACTGCGTGGCCTCTAGATTATGATTGCTCGAACAGTGATGCAATACTTCCATAATTAATCAATCAAAACTTTCTCAAAGTTCTAGAGTACAATCAAACTAAGACTTGACCTATTACCTCAGGTTGTGTGTTGCGTGTTAAAGCTGTTTTACTTTCAAACTAATATACTGAACTTTCCTACCGGATAGATAACATCGTACTACCATACGGAAACTTTCCTGTACTTTTGCCATCAATCAGATTTCCCTGTACTGTCAAGGTGAGTTCATAGCCTCACTTTTAAATCTTTTGAATGCTTTCATAAACCCGTGAGGGGGATACATGCTACAAACTATGAATACAAGTATTTTCCAAACTGAACGCTATCCTGATATATTATTGCTTGTGATCTAAGTCCATTTATGCCAAAAGACCCCCACCATCATGGACCATTAATCACTTGTGAGTGAACGCAAATATTGTGAATAGATCTATCAGGATTGATGAATCCTGTTTATGTTAGCCGGATAGGTAACCAAACGCACTATATTTGAATCTCATAGGTATATGCCTATTACCTACACACGGGCCATTATCTTTAATATATATATAATATATATATTATATATATAATATATAATATATACATACATATAAAATATAATATATATAATAATATATATATATATCACATCAATTTGGGTATATATATACACCAGTCAATTTGTGTGCCATGAGCTTAGACGCAATACTATAAACACTGCTTTTATAATAATTGTACTCATTACAATTATCACTTATGATAACTTGTATTCACACTATTTATCATAAACCTATGACATTCACTCAACCTTTGTGTTGACTTTTTAGCATGTTTATCTCAGGTAATTGAGCAAACTATGGCACGGAGTGGCATGGACTAGAAGATGGCTAACTGTTATCATTCAAACCTTTGTTACTAGATTTTGGGACCTCTCTTTGGTAAAAACTCTGATGAATAAATGAATGATAACAAATTTTTCCAAAATGTCCCTTTATGGGTCGTTTTCTATGATTATGACTGTTGTACTATGAAGTAATACCCCATATTAGCTTTCATTGCTATATGTATAAAAATGGGGGTGTTATACTAACCCACGAAGGTCAAGGGTTTTTTAAATGCCATTCGTGATATCCTAACTCTTCTATGGTGGGAAAGGTGTCAAAGTATTATGGGTCATCATCTTCTTCCTTAACTTCTTCTTTCGACACCTCTCTTTCCTCATCAACTTCACCTAATCCCTTCGTATCACCATGCGCCCTATTATCTGGATCATCCCGTTTTATGTCCCATGACTTGCCTTCTCCTATTACTATTTTAGATTCTCCTGGTTTTTCCTTAGGTTCATTTTCTTTACTTATGATGGTGATATTGATGAAATGAACGCGTTTGAGGGAGGAGGAGTTCCTATTTTTTCTCCTAGAGATGATAGAGATTGATATTTTAGAGAGAGTAATTTTAACAGACTTTTAATTCCATTGTTTGGAGGTGCCCCATTTTCATTGATCGTTAATGTTTTAACTTGAGGTTGGTCTTTTTGAAATTTATTTGTATGTTTTAAACATAATTTGATAGTATTAATCGAATTATAGGGAGGGTGACTATGGCGGGTCTTCCGATGGGAAGAACTGCACACAAAACTAAAGAGGGGGGGGTGGGGGGGGGGGGGGAATTAACATTCAGTTTCTGGTTCTTAACCGTGTCACTTGGGAGTGCTCCTGTCATTCGATCATTGATCGCCTTCCAGAATGTGTCAATTTTATTGGTCATCTTGCTTTGTTGTTGTTTGAAATCGGCTTCAAAATTAGCCAATCTAGAGTCTTGAGATGCTATAAAATTAGAAACCAACCTTTCAAGATTTGACTGATTATTAAAATTTTTAGGGTTGTTGTTGAAAGGACGGTTCGGGAACGAACCGCTGGGCTGAAAATGATTAGGTGGGTTGGAAAAATTGTTTTGAGAATTTTGAGGTTGTCTCCACCTAAAGTTTGGGTGACTTTTCCATGACAGATTATAGATTTTACCAATATTGTTTTGCTCGAGTTTGAAAGTGAACCACTTACCTCCCGCTTTGTCAGTACGCGAGGATACGTAATCAACAACAGCTTGCTCGAGATTTTCGATGCAGTAGAGAGTGTCGTGGAGACCACTACAAATCTTGCATAAAGAAGTAATTTTGTTCACTTGAACAAGTGATTTACGAGCAAGATGAGCTTCCATAAAGCGTTGGACCTGATTTTCAAGCTCGATGAGACGACGGTCGGATGTACTCGGGACATCTTGAGGCAAAGAGATTGCCTTGACCGGTTCAGGGAAGTCTCTTGGGCCATTCCAACTTTCATATTGTCATAGAGGGCGAGGTCCTCTAATAGTGCCCATGATTCTTTGGCATTTTTGTCATGTAGCTTACCACCGGCCGCTTGATCTATGGTTTGCCTTGTGGCGGGATTGACATGGTCATAGAAGATTTAGACTTGGAGCCAAAGATTGATGCCACGATGAGGGGCTTTTTAGAGTAAGTCCTTAAAACGAGTCATGCTTAAAAGAGAGATTCACCTTGATGTTGTTGGAACATCAAGATGTCATTTTAAAGTTTAAAAGTCCTTCCCGGTGGAAATAATTAAACAAGGAAACGGGTAGTAAGATCCTCCCAAGTGGAGATGGATCCTACATGAAGACGTTCAAACCAATTGCTAGCTTGATCGTGAAGCGAAAATTGAAATAAATGCAGGCGCGTCCTTTCCCTATTTGCAACATCAAGTTCAAGTGAGTCCATAAGTTTTAGAAAATCCATAAGATGTTGGTGTGGGTCCTCGGACCAAAGTTCGTGGAATGAGCATCCGTTTTGCACCAACCGGATGGTGTTGGATAACAGAGGTACCATATTGTTTCCATTGGGGAACTCAACGGTGTTTTGATAGCCCTCATGGCTAGGTCTGAAGTAATCTCTAAAAGTACGGATAGGATTTTTGTTTTCCATGGAGGTCAAAAAAAAGGATTTTTTTTTACAAAACAGACAACACAAAGAAAAGATAGACTATGAGAGAGCTAATTGACAAAAATTAAAATCTCACTTGATAGGAATCAAGTGAGTAGACCTAAGCTAAATTAAATTTGAAATCTATACTATTCCCCAACAACATTGCCAAAAACTTGATGCAGTCATTGTAAACACACCACGTTTTACAACTCCCTAGACAGAGTACCTAATCGTTGTAGTGTAGTATAGCAAGGACTCAAGGGTTGTTATCGTTCTCTAGGGGAATAGCGTGTGAAGGCTGGAACTAAACCTAACTAAGATCTAAGGGATTGAAAGAAGATTATTTTTATATTTTTATATTTTATAGATTGCAAGTAAAATTCTAGTTTTAAGAGGGGGTTTTGGTTTGAAACTAATTAAATTATAATTAAATCTAAACTAAATTTGGTGGAAACTCGTATAGGTAAACAAACATATTTACATAATCATGCACTAATCCTTAGTTTGCTTCTCCTAATCCTATTGCTTTGTCACACTTGTGATGATCTGTGTAAGTATTTCCTGGGTCATGAACGAATTACACGAATCTGCCGTATATGTAATTTTCCGTTAAGGCAACGCACACGTAAGGTTGTATGAAGACTATTACAAGGCCCCTAAGAGTAAATTACAAGCATTAAAACACTTAAGATGGATCAACCATATTAGGGGTAAGGTAGTATGAAGACTGTTACTGATGATATCCTTTCTACACAATCGTGTTTCTTTAGACGTCTATGCTAATGTAATATTTTATAGCCAGTTTTCTAGAGCCTAACGCACACATCCATCACAAGAAGCAATATTAAAAGGATCTACAAACTAAGTTTCATGCAATCATAAGTAAATACTAATAGATCTAGCCTAGCATGTTAAAGAGAAGCGATGAACAGTAATTAATCAGACAACACATAGACATATTGAAAGATTAAGAGATAAAGGACTTCACTTGATTAAAATATGAGTTAAAGGCTGATATAAAAGGGTTTTTAAACCCTAAAATTAACCCTAACAGCTGCTAAACTCAAACCCTGAGTATAAAGTTTATATCCCAAAAGTTGCACACTAAAACCCTAAAAACGAGTTTGTATATATAGAAAATAGGCCGCGACAGTGTCGCTTTATAATCCTTACGCCGTCGCTTCGCAAAATATTCTAGAGTTTCACTATGTCAGTTAAGTTCTGACGCCGTCTCAAATATCCTGACGCCGTCTCTTTGATGATCTGACGGCATCGCCAGTATTTCTGACGTCGTCTTCACAGTCTGTGAGTAATTTCTTCATCGACATTGGTGTAGAGTTGTAATCTCATCTGTTTCTTCCCTAAATGAGCCCATGTCGCGTATATTTCCTCCAAATGCCATCCAAGTGCTAAAAATACAAAAAGGAATTATTAAGCACGTATTTTGAGCATGTTTGCATGATTTAGAGGGTTAAATGACCCCGAAAAGTGTATAAAATGACACCTTATCACTCTTATCAACATCAAGTTTTAAATTAGCAATTAAAGAAGCAAGCAAAACAAGTTCATCCTCAGGTCCATCAACATTTTGATCAGCCTTCCCTTCATTATCACACATATCTGATGAATCAAAAATGACATTTCTACTAGTCTTTTCCAGCACATATGTATGATTAATAGATTCATGTTGTTTAAAATGCTGTCTTTCATTGGCAAAAACATTATAGTCATCGCCTGTATGTACCTTTTCCAATGGCTCAACATCATAGGTAGGTCTTAAATTGTCATCAGCAACATGTAAGACCTTCTGAATCTTTGCCATGTACATGTAATGTGCTTCTAGTTCTTGTTCATTCGGCTCTTCATCGGTGTCTTGAAGCTATTCATTATGCTTTGCACTTAAAGGAATACCTTTTGGTTCTTGCGTGCATAACATCATCTTATCCTTGTGATACTCATAATCATTGACCCTTTTTGGTTTTATTCACTCCTTAGCAAAATGCCCAAACCCCTTGTAACTGAAACACGGTATCCTAGACTGCTGAACTACCTAATTTCCTATAGTTTCCATATTCCCAGCAATTGTTACTGCCCTCTGATTCCAAAACTGCCTAGTCTGTCTGTCATTCCCAGTCTTAGAGAAGTGTCCACATTCTTGTTCTTGGTGTCTGATGAAATTCTGAGGTTGTTATTGGTGGGTCTGTAGATGTTCTTGAAGTGTTTTGCAATGAGTGCCAAACTTTTCTGCATTTGTCTATCTCTTTGATCCTGTTCTTCATCACTGTCTTCTTCAGATGCTGACTCAGATTGAGGTGAAGGTGTTTTGACAATCTTTTGGCCTTTGTTCCTTGTAGTAGCATGAGTTCTGGTTAATGGTGTTTGTCTTGATGAGTGTGCATGAGTTTTGTAAGGTTTTGGTGACTGAGTATAATCATCTGGATAATGTTGAGTAGCAGCAACAAGTGCGAGTGGATTAGTATTTCTGGCTATTCTTTTAGCACGAATTTCATTAACTTCATTTTGATGTTGCTTTAGAATGTCAAAGAGTTTGTGAAATGAGACAGTATCCAACTCTTGGTGTTGCTTGAAAATTGTCACAAATCTTGACCATTCTGGTTGAATTTTTTGTAGAAACTAAACATTCATCTGCATGGTGTCAGCCTTCAACTTGTTCCTTACCATTTCATTCATCATTCTGTAAAACCTTGTGTAGTATGACTCAATTGATTCCCCGTCCCTTAAAGTGAACTTACCAAATTCCTAAAACAACTTTGTCGTGACATCTTGTTTGTTGATAGACTCTCCTTGTTACAAGCATTAAATAGCTAGCCACATTTCCCTAGCATTAGGACAAGCATCCACTGTTGAATATATATCATTACCAATTACGTTGAGTATCACATAAATTGCTTCAGCTTTAGCATCAATTAATTTTCTGTTCTCTGGAGTGGTGTTGATATAAGTTTCTTCTCTGACCACACGTGGTTGTCCTGGATTATCACCTTCTACTGGAACTTCTAGAGTGACAAGGTGAGTTAGGATGTATGGACCCTTTTCAATGTACTTTTTGAGTTGATCTTTGTTAAGTTTTGTGTCAATGTATCTCATAAATCATTAACTTCATTATGTATAGTTACCCTATGTAAGCATCGGTGGACGTTCATTTGAACCAGCTGTCATAATGTCATTGTACATTTGACTGTTGTTTGATGAAATAGGCATGATGAATGATTGAAGTGATGTTTTTGTGAAATGAAAGTAGTGATGGATCTTAAGTAGATAGTTGAATGTTGTTGTTTTTGTTGTCGTGGTGTGTTTCTGTTTGAAATTGTAGTAAAGTTACAATCTTTGGAAGTTATTTGTCGTTTAAAGGATGAAAGTTGCAAGCTTTAGTGATTGTTTGAGTGTTTTTTATTGATACGAACTAACGGTGAAATACTTTTGTCTTGAAAGGTTAATTCTTAAAAGGTATAGACACTCATTAAGTCATGAACAAACCAAGGACCAAAGATGTAGTAGCTTTCACGTTAAGGGTTAACAATAAAGAAATAACTATTGTTAAAGAGAGAACAAGAACTAACGAGAGGAATAGTTTGAAGTGGAGGGTAGAAAGTGAATGTTTTTGGCTAGGGATTATAACTTTTTCATGCAAATGGAAAACCTGAAATCCATACTCACCCACTCGGTTATCAAGTCACAACTCGCCCAAATTTAGAAAACCCTCGTTCGCTGCCTAGTGAAGGAGCTCGTTCGCTTAACACCTTGTTTGTTGCCTTGTGAATTACTCGTTCACATAACCTCGTTCGCTGCCTTGTGAATTACTCGTTCACAGAACCTCGTTTGCTACCTTGTGAATTACTCGTTCACTCAACCAAGTTCGTTGGATACAAGATAATCAAGGATCGTTTGATTTTGTCATTCGTTGGACCCAACCAAATTTAAGGTTCGCTTGATTCAAGCATTTTCCAGGCTTTCTAGATGTAAACTCAACCAAGGTTCGCTTGGTTTAAAGCTAGAGTAGGATTGCTACTCTTGTGTTACGATTGAATCACACTCAAACTAGGTTTGCAAGTTTATGAAGTGTGTTGAACTTGGATTACAAGTTTCTCGTGGTTCACATGGTTTAAACAAGGATCACTTGTTTTTTATACATCTTTCGCTCAAATTTAAATTTTTTGTGGTTCATATAAAACAAAAAAACAACTCACACAATGGAAACACAACTTTTTAAACTTAAATCTTATTGTTTTTATAACATAAAAACATAAACTTTAACAAAAATAATCATTCAAATATTGAAAGTAAACATTTTTATGTGTTTCAAAGTATGTCGTGAGATTTTTAGAGGAATATAAGCCACTAAAAAGCTGGACATAAGCTAAAAATACAACCACAAACATCTTAATCTACCCGAGGCGATTGATACCACTTGTAGGACCTTTTACTTACACTATTTCCATAACACATGAACATAAGATGGTAGAAAACTAAAGAGAGAAAGGAAGAACTAGAGAGAGAAAGGAGAGAGTGAAGGGAGGTTTATTTCTTGCAAAATAATGAAATGAAACAACCAACCAACCCCTTCTCATTGAATGAGAGGGGGTATTTATACACTTTCCAAGCTAGGGCAACGTCTAAATGGTGTGTTGTTGGGCCAGGCTTGACTTTTAGCCCGAAATGCATACAAGGTTAGATGAAACCTTGAGCCCATGATGCTGACTAGCCTATTACATTAAATACAAAGTTCCTAAAACGTAAAGACCTGTCATATTTGATAATGACTTTTACTTCTTTTTTTGATTTAATATTTTGAGGCTAACAGTATTTATAGCAAGTCATACACCTAACTTATACAAATTGACACTTCTAGTCATGTATGACTTACTTAGATAACTAGTGTAATTCCATAAATGTCTTTATATTTTAAGGCTAACAATCTTCCCCCAATGTGGTGACATACAAAATTACTTACAATGACCCTAACAAGTACAAATACAACAAAAATAAAGTCTTTGAAGGCGCTTCTAATGTTGAGGATGTCTTTCTTATCCTTTGTCTTCATATATGTACCCCAGCTTGAATCCTCTTTGTCTTTCCTTGTTGTTAGAACAATGTAATAAGAAAGAACTGGATTAAATCCCCTCCCCCTAATTTGCATAGCATGTCTTGAAAAGCTTTCTTCATAGACTTCTTTTTGACAAAGTTTTTGAATCAGCTTCTCCTTAAACCAATAACCATATCTTGAGCAGATTCGAAACTATGATGAAACTTTTACAATCTTCTATCTTTGTCATTTAAGTGTACAACGGAATTTTGTAGAAGAAGTAAACTACAACAAATACTGTTGGTTCTTGTCATTAGGTCTTGATGATTATCCATTTGGGAGAACATGTAAGAAATCAACATCAAATCTACTCATGTATGCAAAATACTTCACATAAACTAATAAAATTAAGTAAAAACCGTAATACCCAACACGAATCTACAAAACCAATATCTTCATTAACTCGTAAAACCACACCACGTACAAGATTCTTCCCCCATGATGGTTACAATATCTCGAAAGCATCATTATCGTGTACGCTCATATACTTGAGATGATCATGTCATAATTAAGAATCTTGAAAAGTTTTGCACGTCGTAGAGGAACTTTGAAAATTTTGCTAAGATTGTGAAGTACCATTGTCGTTTAATAGCCTAAATGTATCCTGTGAGAATCAACTGTTGATCACATCTCTACTCTTTTAATCCCTCTAACTAACTTTACCAACCTTAATTCTGTCGGCTCTTTGTAGTAACTACTAATGGAGTAAAGCTGCTATACCAAACTTGAAACTGAAGTACAATCCCCCAAATTTATGACTCAATCTTGCACTGTAGTGATTAAAGAACACTATCCATATATGCATCTGCGTGTGACACTGAATACTATAACGTAACTCCTTTAAGTGATAGTTATACATTATGAGTAATACAATGTAACTCCTTACATCATGTATAACCAGATAGTTCATGTCTTGATTTGATTCTATAACATTCAAGCAAGTCATCATTCGATAGAGGGGTTTGGAGAAAAGAATTAGAAAATATAAAGAAGGCTCGATGATGAAATAAGTACACGCCTTCGTGAAATCCCACTTCAATCTTAAATAAGTGATAAAAAAATCAACCTCGTAGTCACTTTGTCATTTAAGTACCCGAATACAAGCCGTTTGACGTTTAAGTGAATCTTATGAAGGATCATTTTAAGTATGATGTATTGTGGTATCAATTACGCGGGGTAGACATCGTGGTGTTTGTGCTTATTTTGTAGCTTATTTTGTTCTAAATATCACGTCACACTCCTGAACGATTCTAATAGCTTCAAACTTGATTTTTAATAACGAAAATAACTTAAAGTTTGTATCTTTATGTTTTAGACAAAATCAATAGTTAATAATCGTTATTTTGTGCTTAAAAGTTACGTTTTTGTTTATGAAATAACTTGCAAAAATGCTATACCAAGGACAAAAGGACGAAACACTAGCTACTTTTTAGGACTCCTATGAGTTTGATCCTATGAGAATCCAAGAGAGTATACAAGCGAGAACCAGTACCCTATTCATGCAACAATGGTTGCGAGTATGCTAGAGAGAATGGGAAGAAGAAACCTATGAGTTTGCTTGCGTGTTTCATACTTGTGAGTTTGGTTAACTTGCGACTTTGGTTCATTTCTTTTGCTAAAATTTATGTGAGTATTGATTGCGTTTTTCATCTTGCGAGAAAGGAAATAACACCTGTGACTTTGGATAGAAAACTTGCGAGAATTGGTTGCATGTTTGTTTTGCGAGAATACTTGCGAGAAAGAAAAGTCTTGCTTGTTTCATCTTGCAAGAATAAGAACCAAAGACTTGCGTGTTTGATTATCAAATCTTGTGAATATTAGTGTTTGAGTTTTCATGCGAGTATTCACTCACATGTTGCGACTTTGTTTTCAGAATCTTGCAAGAATACTAGCCGAGTCACGAAACGGGTAAACTCGGGCTATACCGAGTTTAGCGCACGGTTTCATTAAGAGTTACAAGCCCTAGAAGTTTTTAACACTAGTTACCCTCAAGTTAAAAGTTCATTGCACCGTTAGTCCTCATTATTATCAACTTAACAACCGTTATATTCTTTCATAGATAATCCCTAACGACAAGTTTGTTGCACTATTAGTCCTTGTTTGCTTAATTCTTTAACAATAGTTACCATTGACAACATAAATCCTTTTGAGACTTCATAAATACACCATTAGTACTTAGTTAACAAATCAAACAAAAAAAGATAACCAAGAACTCAAATCACAACAACGATTACAACAACATCAAAACCATAACACATCACTTTATCTACTTAAGATCAAATATCTTTTACACGAATCAACCTCATCATGACTTCATTAAACAGCCAAATGCATAATGACATCATGGCAGCTGGTTACAAGGAACGTCCACTAATGCTTGCACCGAGTAGCTATGCGTAATGGAAATCACGTTTCATGAGATACGTTGACACGAAGCCAAACAGAGAGTTACTCAGGAAATACATTTATGAGGGTCCTTACAAAATGACTGAAGTTAAACTTAAAGATAGTCTAGCTATTGATTCCCATCTAAGGATACATGTAGTATGGTTGCAAAAACTTATGCCAATACCACTCTAGAGAGCCAAAAATTGATTAATGCTAAAGTAGAAGCAGTTCATATAATACTTAATAGGATTGGTAATCACATATACTCTACTATGGATGCTTGTCCAAATGCAAAGGAAATGTGGATTGCTATTAAGCGTTTGCAATAAGGAGAGTCTATCAACATTCAAGATGTTAAGACACAACTGTTTTGCGAATTTGGTAAGTTAACTTCAATGGACGGGGAATCAATTGAGTCATACTACATCAGGTTCTACAAAATGATGAACGAAATGGTAAGGAACAAGTTGAAGGTTAACACCATGTAGGTGAATGTTCAGTTTCTACAACATCTTCAACCAAAATGGTCAAGATTTGAGACAGTCATCAAGCAAGCTTAAGATTTGACACCATCTCATATCACAAACTCTTTGACATTCTGAAACAACACCAAAATAAAGTTAATGAAATTTGAGCTGAAAGGATAACCAAGAATGCAAATCTACTTGCACTTGTTATTGCTACTCAAAATTATCCAAATGACTATTATTAAGCGCCTCAAGCACCAAAACCTTACAAAACCTATGCACGACCATCAAGACAAACAACATCAACCAAATCACATGCTACTACGAGGAACAAAGGCAAAAATGTTGTTAAAGCACCTTCACCTCCATCTGAGTAAGTATTTGAAGAAAGCAGTGATGAAGAACATGCTTAGAGGGATAAGCAGATATAGAAAAGTTTGGCACTCATTGTAAAACATTTTAAAAAAATCTACAAATCTACCAAGAACAACCTTAAAACTTCATCAAACACCAAGAACATGAATGCGGATACTTATCTAAGAACTAGGAATGACAAATATACTTGACAATTTGGGAATCAAAGGGCAACAACAGTTGCTAGGAAAGGGGAAACTATAGGAAATCAGGTAGTTCATTAGTCTAGGATACATTGTTTTAATTGCAAAGGGTTTGGGCATTTTGCTAAAGAGTGTAGATCAACTTAGCGGGTTAAGGACTCTGAGTATGTTAGCCCTAAAATGTGAATGACTTATACAGAATTACATGTAGTTATTATTAGCCAAACACACAAGGATTAGAAACGACAAGTTAAGATAGTTAGGGCATGTGAAGGCTATATATTCCCTTCTTTACTTGCAAGGAGGGGTGAGGAAATCATTTGTAAAAGTGTGTGTGTTTATTTCTCTCTCTAAAACATACATATTTTCCCATCTCTTCTTTCTCTCTCAATAATATGGATTTCTATTTCTTTTATCCTCCCTGACCTCTAAATTGACCCTAGTTGTGAATTTTATATGTTAAAAATTGGTATCAGAGCTAATCAGGGTGTTTGTATGTGTGTTTGTTTGTGATTTATCATGATTTTTGCTCCATTTAAAAAATAAGCCACGAAAAAAAAATCAAACACCTTGTTTTTCTTGTTAAAAATCATAAAGTTTGCATTTTTGCAAAAAGAATGGATTAAAACATCAAAAGTGTGCTTTTTAAAAGATTTTCTGCGTTTTTATAATTTTTCAAAATCAGGAGGAAATGGTCAGAAATCAGGCAAAAATGGTTTAGGAGGAAATGGTCAGAAATCCGGCAAAAATGGATTAGGAGGAAATGGTCAGAAGTCAGGCGAAAATGGTTTAGGAGAAAATGGTCAAAAATCAAGCGAAAATGGTTAAATCCCACTGATTTAGGCGAAAATGGTCAAATCCTCTTGATTAAGGTAAAAATAGTCAAATCCTCCCGATTTAGGTGAAAATGGTCAAATCCTCTTGATTTAGGCAAAAATGGTCAAATCCTCCTAATTTAGGCGAAAATCAGAATCCTCTTGATTTAGGTGAAAATCATAATCCTCTTGATTTCAGAATTTGTGCTTAAATGACAAGTTAACTAGACAAATTACATCCCGTAACGACAATTCATTACTTCATTTGTTCTAGTTAACGAGAATCAACACAACACCAAAGAAAACACAATACTTAACACTTAAAACGATCCTATATAAGATTCACTCAAACAACAAACGGCTAAGGATTCAAATTCAAGAATGTCAAGTGATTACGGAGTTGATTTGGTATTTCTTATTTATGATTGAAATGGTATTTCACGAAGGCTTCTACTTATTTCATCATTGAGACTTCCTTCTATTTTCTATCCCTTTTCTTTAAACTCACTCTATCGATTGAAGACTTGCTTGAGCACAAAGAAATATGATTAAGAATTAGATTATCTAGTTATACATGATGTAAGGAGTTACGTTGTAGTTCTCATAGTGTATAGCCATCACTTAAAGGAGTTACATTGTAGTGCTCAGTGTCACACGCATATGCAGATATGGATAGTTTCAAGAGGTGTTGTACTTCTTATATTTTTGATAATCGGTATAGAGTACTTAGAAATTTGCTTCTGCACCATTCTTCAATCAACAATAGTGCAAGCTTAAGTAACAAATTTAGGGTATTGTTATTCAGTTTCAAGTTTAGAATATCAGGTTTAATTTATCATATGGTCACAACAGATAGCCGACAAAATACGAGGTTGGTAAGTCTGCCAGAGAGTTTAAAGAGTTAAGATGTGATCAGCAAACAATTCTCATGGGATATTATTGTGCTACAAAATGACAATGGTACTTCACAGTCAAAGAAAAAATTTCAAAGTTCTTCAACGACATTCATAACTTTTCAAGATTTTTTGCTTAAGACAAGAACTTCTTGAGTAAATAGGCGCACATGACAATGATGCTTCTGAGAGTTCGCAACCATCATGGGGGAAAATGTATACTTTGGTGTTATCAGTTCAACTTCCAAAGGGAAGTAGTGTATATTTCATTACTTAGTATGGTTTGTGTGAAGTATTATACAAGCATGAGAAAATTTGTTGCTGATTTCTTGCATGTTCCCCCGAACGGATAATCACTAAGACCTAATGACACGTAGCAGCTGTATTTGGTGTGGTTTACTTCTTCTACAAAATTTTGTTGTGCACGTTAATGACAAAGTTAGAAGATTGTAAAAGTATTATCAAAGTTTTAGAATCTACTCAAGATACGAATATTGGTTTGGGGGAAGTCAATTCAGAAATTTTGCCAAAAAGGAGTATATGAAGAAAACTTTTCAAGACATTTTGCATGAATTAGGGGGAGGTTAATCCAACTCATGCTTATTACAATGGTTTCTTTAATAAGTAAAGACACATAAGATCAAAGATGGAGTACAAGTATGAAGACCAGAAGACACAGAAGACATCTTCAACATTGGAAGCGCTTTGGAAGACTTTATTTTATTGTATTTGTACTTGTTAGGAACATTGTAAGTTGTAGGACCCTGTATTTCACACCATATAGCACGAATCAAGATAGCATATAAGGAAGGGGATGAAAAGAATTATATAGAAAGGTAGGAGAGTTTAGAGAGAGAAATATTGGATGGATTATTCTTGTAAAGAGAAGGGGATACAAAGAACAACCAACCCCTCTCCATGTGTGGAGAACGGGTATTTATACTTCCTTAGCACATGTGACGCCTAAGGTAAGTTTCCATGGGTCGAGATTAGGTTTTGGTGGGCTTTAAGCCCATAATGTGCACAATGTTAGCTTAACTAATTGGCATGATTCCCTTTCGAGCCTATTATGACATAGATATTATAATGATCATGACTTCCTAGATGAATGACCGAGATTCCATGTTTGACTTAACATTTTTGAGGCTAACAATCTCCTCCAAAGCGAGTTTATTGACTCTTTGTCTTTGGGCTCCTTGAGATTGCGTTATCGTTAAACTCTTGTGGTCTTGGTCTTGGTCTCGGTCGTTATCTTTGTTGTAGGCTTGTTCCTTCATGCTGTGTGATCTTTAATCTTGAGCCTTTGTCATTCTCTTTTGACTTGGTCTTTAGTTCCGAGATCTTTAAATCTTTTCCTTGTTTGTCTTTGTCGTCTTTCCTATCTTACGATCTTGTGCCTTGACCAACATGCTCATACTATGCATCATCTTGAAAGCTTGATAACAATATCCCTTGACAATCTTTTTTCTTGATAATCTTGATATCTTTAAGGAAGATTTTGAATATTAGAGTTGTAAAAGACTTTAGTAACATGTACTTGACCTTTTACCATATCTTTATATTTTTTGATCAAGTATGAGCATGTGGTTATGATTCCGACTCAGCTGGAATAGGGTAGTTACGCCATCGTCTAGACCTGCAATTATGTTAGTAATAAATAACAGATATGGATGAATATGGCTTTGTCATTCGTCAAAGTTCGGTTACGTGAACCTCTGGTTCCCCATTTTATAGTATAAATATTATACATGTGATCAGGTAGATTCAATGAACCTCCTTGATAGGATTTCTAGCTGTACTAGCGTGTTCTCATTACCAGAACGTCTCAAAGCAGACAACACAATAAGAGTGAATCAGTTAGTTACTATCTTACTGATTGAGTCGTCAATTCATTTATTGGACCAAAATTGATATCTATTTGACACAAGCTTGATTCATATAGAATCTCACAAGTCACCTATCATGGTAGTGTTTGATGTTGACATTGGAAGGATTTCTATTCGTCACTGTGAATACTAAGAGTATCACTCTGAATGTTCTGGAAAAAACACAAGGATAATGCATAGGACTCTTTGTTATCACTTGTGTTCTAGATATTGAACATCAAGTGTTTATCAGGAAATGTGTCCTAGTGAGATTTATAAATTGATCTCTTGGCTCTAGACTTGATTTATGCGTTTTGGTTTTAGTGATCGAAGGTTAGAGCTGACTGCTACCTTTTCAATATCAACTAACTCGGAGTAAGAAAGTCAATAGAATTTGTGTTGATCTTTATGACAAATGAGACAAGAATCTTTTGAGAGAAACTTGAATGGCTAGGAATGGTTGTCCAATGCATCACTAGGTCCATGATGTCTTGTCAATACTAGAATTCATCTTTGTGAAAACTGGTAGCATATATATTGACTCGGTTTCTGCTTGAAGTTGTATGGAGGGCTTTTTTCTTTACACCTTTTATTCTTACATTTCTTTTTTATTCTTGAACTCCTTCAATGTTTACCAAGACGTCATTACTAACACCTTGTTGTGATTGTTCCAGTGTTAGCTCATGCCTTAGTCAACATTATTCCTGTTTCTCATTCTTCTCCAAATCATACCTAAGGACTGCTATTTCTAACTATGGAGTGTCCTTGGGTAGATCCCTCTAGTTCTGGTTGAATCATAGGACTAATACCTAACATTAACCACCTTATGACTTTAGAATTGTCATGAATTAATAGGTTGTTGGTTATTTGATCGTCACCATAAAACCATTTGAAATTCATTCAAAGTGTTTGATCAAAACATTTAACGCTTTGAAAGTTTCATCTTTTGAAAAACTCCGCCTTCTCACGTGCATCAGTAATCGAAAGTGTTTTGCGTATGTGGGTAGAAGTGAAAAGCACTTTGAGTCTTTAGATCACTTATTATTTTTCTAGATCACATTTTAAGCACATTTCTCCCTTTGTTTTAAATACTAAGGCACTTAGTTTTTGAAATACCAAGTGATTAAAATTTGTCAAGAAAAATTATGGGAAGAAAAATGTCTAAGCATGAGTTATGTCGAATGTTTTTGTTTTTGCTCCCCCTTAATAATGCACGTAATATCACTTGTCGTTAAAATAACACCAATGTAATGTTGAGGGATGAAGATAGTGTCGAGTACATAATTTTTGAAAGTTTAGGAAATGTCATTGAAGAATACTTGAAAAAATTATACTCGAACACTATATGTTTATTAACACATAAAAATAGTCGTGAAATAATGTGTTCAAGAACATCAAAACATTTTGGATGTGAATCCCAGATGAGATAAGATGCCTTAGTTTAACACACTTCGTACGAGTACTAGTATGCTAGACCTTTCACAAGTGGACGTACTCCAAAGAGTAACGCAAGAGTATACGAGATACCCAGTATAATGTTTATTATCATTTTATTAGTCTTGAAAAGTTTTTCAAATTTACCACTTTTAGGTGTTGAGCACACAATTTTGAAAGATTTTAAATTGTCATTGATAAATTCTTAAAAAATTATGCTCAGACATCTTTTTAGAATCACAATTATATTTTGGATACATAAAAATTATCTTCGAAATAAAGTATCCAACAACATTAAAACTTTAGTTTTTAGAAACTCCCCCTCAAAAATGGATCCACTTATAAAAATTGATCGTCTTTTGAAAGCTTCTTGAGGAAGAGAGTGTTGAACACATAATTTTTGAAATATACTACAATTGTTAATTCACTTTTTGTGAAATTTTGTCATGGAAGAGTCATTCTTGAAAAATTGTGTTCAACTTTTGAAAAACTACATGTTAGAAGACTTCTCTTCTAATGCTAAGGATAAGCGCATTGAAGCCTACACTGTCCTTACTTGAGCTTAAAACTTTGAATGTCTTGTATAAACTGCTCAAGACCGAGAAAATTGCTCTTCTCGTTGATAGGATAAGTTATCTTTGGAGCTAAACTTTCCTTTCTTTGAAGTCCGGGTTATGCACTGATTTGTGCATAAGCCCTTGTCATTAAGCACGAGTTACAGTCTGAAGTAACTGTAAGTCATTTAGAAAATAGAAATGACATGTTTTAAAGCATTTGAACTCTTGCTCGAACTTCATTTACACACCCGTGTCAATATTAATCGACATTTCTAGGGACGTAAATGTTATCGATTCCAAGAGACATGTCGAGAAGATTCTTTTTGGAATTTTTTTTGATTTTTTGATTTTGTATTTTGCGTTTTGAAATTTTTTGATTTTGTATTTAGTTGTATAGGTTTTATATTTTTGTATTTTGATTTTTAATTTACAAGTTGATGTTTGATGAAATATATCAAGTAGTCTCATTTGCCAGAAGTGATTTTGCGTGTATCAAGACAACCTGCGTATATCAGCGTCTGAAAAAGAGGTTAGTTCAAAACCAGAATCCTTTGGATACCAGAGTCTCATGTCGATGGTTCCCTTTAAGTACCAAAAGATCCTTTTAACCTCCTTGAGGTGCTTTTCCGTTGGCCTTACTTGATAACGTGCACAGTAACATACTGCTTGTACGAAGTATGGTCTACTGGAAGTTAGATACATGAGTGACCCGATCATACTACGATATCGTGTTTGATCAACGGTGTTCCACTCAAATCTGCATCCAGTTTAGGTTTAGTAGCTATTGGTGTACCAATGCTGTCACATTTATCCATTCCATATTTTTAAGTATTTCTAAAGCGTACTTGTCCTGGTT
>BQNB010106893.1:0-23291 GCA_026074375.1 Tanacetum coccineum | reverse complement strand
GCTGGCCCAAAATGGGGCAGCCCGTTACTGTAGCACACTCAAAAACGGCACCGTTTTATTCAGTGAATGTGTATATTGATAATATTACACAACATTTATTGACTAGCAAGTAACTTTCGCCGTCAATTGTCGCAACTTCGTAATATTACTAAGTATCGTTTTCATATAGCCATTGCATAGTCATACATTGGTAATAGTGTGCGATAAAGTTATTTCCTAAAATTCTCGACATGCAAAAAACATTATCACGAAAAATATATAATCGAATAATATATTTCGTCAAGAGTTTTGATTACAGGATAATCGAATAAAATTATTGTCAATTCAGTTTCATAGAATTTTGAATGAGAAAATTACTGCAGAGGACCATTTTGAATTGGTTTCTCTTGCAGAGGACCGAAAAATCCCATTTTTCCATTTTGACCAAAGATTTCGCTCCATAGGTGGAGCGAAATATGGGTTTTGGAGCGAAATACACGTGTCACCGTCTCAGCATGCCTCGATTACATGAAATTTAAATGGGCCATAGCAATAAATGATTTCGCTCCATACTTGAAGCGAAATTAATTTTTTAATATAAATAGTTTCTAGTGGGATCGATACTCGTGCTATATTTATTTTTGAAGAGAAGATATCGCTCCATAGGTGGAGCGAATCCCCTATGTAGAGAAATTAGGGTGTAATGTTTTTTTAGGGTTAGGGTTTGGTTTGGCATTTTAGGAATTAGGTTTAGTTTTAGAGAATGAAAAAATGATTACGTGCATGTTCGTCGATGTTTTAGCATCTGTATATGTTTTATATATTTATTTTTTATATGTGATGTATGTTCTCTTTAGTGAGCTTTACGTAATGAACACAAATTTGTTGGTAATGTAGTTAAGATGAATAAGATATTATGTATCAAAGTGTGTCACTTGTTCGTATTTTTAAGTTTTGATATTTTAGAGTTTTTGTTCGGTAAATTATATAATTTATGAATTTGTATTGAAAACATAAAACTAACATTACCCATTCAAATGACTACTACATAGGAAACACCCCATGTACAAGAGTACATGACCAACCTTATTTCGGCGATACGATAACATTAAAACTTAAAAAAAACATACATAATGACACCTCTTCTAGTGTCATTATAATGCAACACACATTTGAACTTTTTTACACTTGACTTCATTTTTTTGTATTTTTATGTATGATAGATTTAAGCTGTTGGCATTTTAAATTTATGGACACCATATATATAGTGCACAAACATTGATATGAAAATATTGTGACACTTTTTACATTTACTGTTATTGATTATGACCATTCAAGGTGTTTTTTATTCTGACATTAATTCACATGTCGCTGACATTAATCTTCTAATAGGTTCAGCTCCCTTAAAAATTAAAAAGGACATTAACTAGATTATACGATAAATATTATAATGCTATACCAAAAAATAAACTACATAATTAATAATTTTCTCACCTCAAAAAAAACAATGTGTTTGAATGATATATTTGTTTAAACTGAGAGGCTGAGAGGCCTTAAGTTAGGTATATATATAGCATGTTTGAAACTAAGATTTGCATCCATTATTAATTTATCATTTCAGAAACAGTAAATAAATTGTCAAATCATGCATAAATCGCGTTAAATTTTAAGCGATAAACAACCTTGTCATTGAGTAGTCTTGTCTGGTGCAGTATAAAGTAAATGAATTGTCAAATCATGTCATAAATCGCGTTAAATTTTAAGCGATAAACAACCTTGTCGTTGAGTAGTCTTGTCTGGTGCAGTATAAAAAATTGTCAAAGTAAATGAATTGTCCAAATCATTCATAAATAGACGTAAATTTTAAGCGATGAAACAACACGTCGTTGATAGTCTTGACAGGTGCAGTATAAAGTAAATGAATTGTCAAATCATGTCATAAATGGCGTTAAATTTTAAGCGATAACACACAAAAACAACAAAACCCACAACATATGAGAGGCAAATAACAAAACTCCACCGTCGTGAGTAGTCTTGTCTAGCTGCAGTAAAAAGTAAATGAATTTGTCCAAATCAAGTCATAAAACGCTTTAAATTTTAAGCGATAAACAACACTGTCATTGATTAGTCTTGTCAACTGCAGTAAAAAGTAAATGACTAGGTATTGAGAAGCTATTTTAGTATAGTTATTCCAATAAATTAAATGCAAGCCACACATTGAATGCTTAAATTATTGGATAAGACAGGGTTTCATGTAAAAACCAATTAAATACGTGAGTGAGAGGTAACACTATATATACCACATTTTAGAAGTTGTTTCAACATCAACAGCTAATCAAACATTTAATCCTTATTTTATATTATTAAAAAATGGCATTACCAAGGTCCTACTACACCATTATGGAAGAATCACTTCGTCCGCCTGGAAGAAAATTTGTTGAATGGGATTTATCAACCGGTAATCCAGTATAGTTTAAACAACTTTTCAGACAATCAAATGAAAGCAATCTAACCAAATGTTTAAGATACGACGAAAACTCCGCAACCTTTCTTAATATTAAGAAAAGTTAATCGTAGTTGGATTCAGGATGTCTTGAACTATGTATAAGCTAACAAGACATCGATATTATATTAAGCTATACCAAACTTATTCAAAAGTTTCCTACATGTTATGTTTTCACAGTGAGTTATCCCCACATGTTTTTGGCCGAGCCAACATGAAAGAATGTGTGTAAACAAAGAAAAAAACAGATACACCTTCATGTCAAAGAAGTTATTTTTACTAGAGTAACAGTCTTTTATGAATTAGTTGCCACATTGTTATGATTTTCCGTATATAACATAAATCAAGTGATGTTGAGCACCATCCACTATTTGGTTTGTTATAATTTTTTTGTTTTCAAAAAGGTGTCATTCAAACACTGATTTGCTATTCACTGACATTGAATCTACTACACAATGGAAAAAAATACCACTCAATGAAAATGTCCATATAATCTGCTTCAAATTATACATAATTTTAAGACAGATTTTGACAAATTATTTCTATTCTTTTTTTTCAACATTTAAAGTGATAAAGGACATGTACCACAAAAAACCTATAATGTTTTTACTATACATATATTCTGCCTATTACACACACACTTAACCAGTCTCACACACATAACTTCTTTCAACTTCAAAAAACTATGGATAATGCCTGCAAAATCAGTACGTCAAAAACATTCTTAGTAGACTACGAAGAGAACAAGAAGCTGAGGCCTACGACTTGCAGATAATTGATGTGTGAACTGACTCGTGTTATTGAGCAAATGCAAACACCGTGAAAATACATAAACCGATGTTGCATGCTATGCTAACACAATGAGACTTAATACTACGGTTTTACAAATACTCTGCTAATGACCCAGGAAGCGGATATACGTACCACATACAACTTGAGGACAACAAGACATGAATTGTTAAGAAGCATTGCTGAGAAGCAAAAATTCATTGACAATTACATGGCAATATAAGAATCTATAATAATTAAAGCTTGACACCATTATGCAACCATGTATGTTGTTGTTTGTTGTAGTTTAATGTTTCAAGTCGCCTAAATAAGGTTAAGCATCTACTACATTACATGTCGTGTTTTCGAATTGGAGCCTTTATTTATATAAGATTACGGTGTTACTGTGTTTTCTTATTAAAGCATCTAGTGTGTTGTAAACTCAACTGTGTGTTCTATCTATTTAATCTTGTCCATTTAGATGGATGTTGACCGAAGTACATTTCAAATGAACAAGACAACAAACATATTATATATTACAAATGACAACATACATAACATACATAACAAATTAAAAACACAACTTAATAAATAGGTAACAACGTATTGATTGTTAAAAACCAAATGACTTAAACCAACTATTAGCTAAGTTGATCAACTATATTTGAGAATGTGTATTGTTTGGATATCAATCTTGTTCATCCACTTAGAACTGATGTGTGCGATGCTGCTCGATTGTTGAGATTTCGTAAAGGGGGATTATTTTTTGATGGTAAAGTTTGTGACGCGTATTGGCTATTGTTCGTACACTTTGATGGTATATGGTTATGACATTATGGTTTCGATGTTTGCTCCATACATGATGGTTCGAACAATTGTGATGGGTAATTAGGGGGTCCGTAACAGTTGAGCAGGTTGCTCATATGTTGGAAATTTTTTATGTGGTGTTTTACCATGGGGTCATGACAAACGGTATTTTTGCATTGGTCACGATTGGTCCCGCTTGATGGCATCGCAACAATATATACTTCTTGCTCTCCCTGAGTTAGTAGACGATTATTTAGTTTTTTGGGACGACCATGGTGTGGGTTGTCCATTCGAGGTGAATAGCAAGATGTATATGGCTAGTAACTCTCAATCGTGCATATCTCTGACAAAATAATTGATTCTCTCTGCTTATGTCCCTGATATTTTTCTTTTTTGAACCAGTCCGCTACGAATTGCACACAATTGGAAAGACCCAAAAATAAACCTAGTCCACAACAATAACATGACCACAAGGTATCCCGGATAACTGCATTAGCGACAATTGACATGATCAGGACATAAGGTTAACGCACGTTGTGTCCGCCAACCATAAACTTGGTATAGATTGTATAAGATGTTCGGTTTACAACCACAATGGCGCTTTTTAAATTTTCTTTTATGCACCTTATCCCCTACCCAATCTGTGATTTCATGCTTCATATTCGCTACAGAATATAAAAGAACATCATATGTTAGTTTATTATTTATTATTGAAAAGAAAAACAATAAAGTCATATTAATTTTTAGAATTTTAAATACCTGGCAACTTCTCGTGTTCGAAATAACGCTTTTGGTAACATTACACGATATGTCTCGGTTAGCATGGTGGTGAATGGGAACTTTCCTGTCAAATACAAGAACACGCATTAACAGAACTCAACACTATTTGATGTCATAAATTGTAACCGTATAAGTCGATGGCAATAGGCTCTTTGACCATTCTTTGATGACCGACTTCCATAATCTGTGGATCGCATTCAAGCTGAACGTTTGGAGTATGTCCATGTTTTGTCTTCTCAATTCTCTGTTGTATAACGATTTACATATTTTCCAGTAAAACTTTGCTGTTTTATTTTCAATGCTGAGGTTCATTCCATTAAATGAGCTACAACAAACAGCATGAAAGGCAAAAAGTAAATTCATTGCGTAACATGCCAAAGCTATATAACATGAGACTATCAGAATATGAACAGTAAATAGGGTATCCACCATTGCATTCTATAAGTACAGACATCCCACCAGACCGAAACACGGACCAGTTTCCCCTTTGCATATACCAAAAGCAATGGGTACAATTTGGTTGTTTCCATCCATGCCTACAGCTACCAATGTGTACCCTTATATTGACCCTTTAAATGTGTTGCGTCGATTATAAGCAAAGGGCGTAAATGATTCACGAATGTACGAATCTGAAATAAAATATAAAAAAGAAACTATAGTAACGTACTAGCATTTTATTATTAAAAAAAGATGAGTTAGACTTACCGAAGCACCAAGGGCAATGAATAACATCTCGAAAACTCCTTCGTCTTTGATACGTGTGACTGTCCCTTTGTTTTTTCTTTCAAGATTGTGCAAATATATGTCAGCGACATGTCAATTCATTGACAGAATTCGCTTAACATATTGCGTGACTTATAAACAAACAAAAATTGTCATAATTAATGTCAGAATAAAAAGACACCTTGAATGGTCATAATCATTTTTACTATAAACCAAGAAAGAAATATTGTGTGATCTAGTATATGTCAGCGACATGTGAATTAATGTCAGAATAAAAAAACACCTTGAATGGGTCAAAATCAAAAAATTAAAAGTAAACAACTGCACAATATTTTCATATCATTTTTGTGCACTATAAATAAAGTTTCCATAAAATTAAAATACCACACAGCTAAATCATCCTACATAAAAAAACAAAAAAATAATGTCAAGTGTAAAAAAGTTCAAATGTGTGTTGCATTATAATGACACAAGAAGAGGTGTCATTATTAAAGAATGATAATATCATACTCACTTAGATCTCAAATGTGTGAAAGAATTCAATTAGATTCCAAATAACCGGTCGATATTATCGTTAAAACTCCATTTAACAATCACCTAGATATTACAAGTCGAGCAAGGATGTAAATGTTTGTTGAGTGGTCTTCTAAATCAACTGACGATGGAATAAGCACTTATGTATGTACAGCAACCTACACGAACACTCCAAGGATAATACCCTAACCATCGGGTATTCTTCAAGGGCGCTGCTCCGAAAAAATACAGGACGTAAGGAAGATGGCCATGTATAACGTAATGACCACCCAAGACTATCAAGAAAAATAAGGGAAGATTCCCAGAAGATGATCATTTTACGCTGGCCCATGCTAAGCACGATTGTCCACCTGCATGGTGAAGGGCTAGGCATCTGGTTGTCTTGTTGCTATGAACAAAAATTGTAAAAATGGAAACTTGAATTGGTCGTTGCCGTTTAAAGACTTGTACACCCAAATGTCGTTGGGATACAAATGAACAGTTACACTAAAAGATCCCAACAAGTATAAATGGCTGGTACAATTCATTACAAATCTTTAAAAAGAGGATGGTATCGCAAAATCTATCAAAGAGGATCTGTTTTGATACTTTCGTAATGTTACTGTGTTTACCCCAAACATCAAAGCACTTATCTTTACATTACCGTGAAAAAACATTGTAAGGTTTTCGACAACGACATAGTAATTTTTAGTTATTATGATTTCGTGATTTTAACGTATTAAGATTGTAAAGGGCTTGTTTCTACTTTATTTTCCCTAATTAAGAGTCATTTGCTTACTTTAAAATTCCTTGACATGAATCTGTTAATTGTTAAATATAAACAGTATAGATGTCTCGAGTGTAACACAAAATCATATAAAATAAGGATATTAATCATATTCCACATTGAGAATTTAACCTCCAACAACAACAATCATAAAACCTATGACGCCATATTAACTCTAACGACACTAAAAAAAGTATGAATGGTCACCATCTACTACAGCTCCATATCCACACTAAGGCTTTCCTATCACCCACCAGTAACAACTCGCCACAAACAACAAGTTCATTGTCCCGGGGTAAGGGAAACAAAAAACCATCATTGTATACTAACTTGAAATTGTTATGTGTATCCGTCCCGTGTTCATTGGACATGACCAAGCTTTTTAGCAGCAAGACGTTCAACAAACTATCCATTATTCGATAATGAGCCCTTTAATGCATGATATCCGATCATACGTTTGGCAATGAGGTCTATCACATGAATTTGTGGAATAGGTAAATTAAACTACACATGTAACCCAGATGATTACCATTGCAATGTAAGGGCAATATAAACCTACAAATATATATAATTCATTAAAATCACAAGCAATAATTAATTAATATTAAACGTAATATAAATATATAAATACTTACCACACAAATACATTACAATATCAACATCATCCCAAGAAGGGTAGGGACGCGACTGAATCCATCCAAACATTCCTATAATTGTGTTTCATCTGTCTCTAATAAAATCTGTGACCCCATTTGTATGGGTGACATCCTATTTGGCCACTGTATATCGAGCACGCAGGTGGCCTACTCGAATAATCAACTCCATCCAGTAATTGATTTGCGCTAGAAAAAAAATTAAATTATTTTGATTTAATTAAATAAACTTATAACTCATTTTAACATTTATTAAATATACTTACATCTCCGACAACCAACCAACTTTCGCTCAAACTTTTGATTGTCTCAATAATAGCCACCCAAACACAATAAAGGGACTAATTCTTGCCAAAACTGTGGCCAAACTGTATAACCCTTGATATAGCAATCCAAATATACATATTCTGTGCGTTGAGAAATGTCCAAACAATCAACAAATTGCCCTCGCGCTAACCTGCATACAAACATGATAATGACAAATATAATAAATATTTCATAACAACCTAATATATTAATATAATAAAATACTACTATTAGGATTACCTAGCAAGGGTCCCACATTTATAAAATAAAGGAATTCATCGGTATCACAAGAACCATTAACCATAACCCTTCTGCAAGTGGTTGATTTAAATCAAATACCCGCGTTGCAAGAATCAAAAGGTGATAATCGACATTCCTCATAGTTTTTTTTCTCTATTTATTGTTAACCCATTCGTAGTGCAATGTTGTTTCTGGCAAAGGCGTATGGGCTCAAAATAATATTTGCTTGGAACGAGTATCTCTCTTTGCAACCTGCCAGTTGCTCCAAAATATTTTTTAATCATTTATTATTGTATCATGATTAGTAGAATACAACCAAAATGGACAGATATACTTATTGATTAGTAGAATACCACTCCAAAAACATCACGACTGTGTGATGGACCAGCCTGATAGTTAGATTGAAAACTGGCAAATCCAATTGTATGCCAAAGGGGTCCCAACATACGGAGTACCGGGATGTGAGGGAAGATACCGAGAGGAACACGATGCAAATCCAGGTTGTGACATATGCGTCCTAATATGTCGGGTGCGCGGATAAGTCGGGGTCGTTTGGGTCCCTTCTAAGAAGGAACCGCTAGCATGTGTCGTGAACAATTGAGGACCACACTGTGTTTTGAAGATAAAAAATAAACATATTTAGATACTTTTTCTAAACTAAAATAGATACCATTAAATTATGTGACAACCGTCAATTTTCGAAACCTTAAATAACTATGTTACACTTGTACTTTCGAGTAATATTTTTTTGAAAAAAACTTTGACTTTTGACCGTTTGAACCTTTTTATCGTCAAAAAAAAAAAAAAAAAATCGCGCGAACCTATAAATTTATCCAAATTTATATTAATAATAGATCATAATTATTAGAAATATAACTCTAAAAAAATTTATTATTTATTTTATATTATTCAAACCTGGTTGGATCTCGAAAGCGACAACAAACGCGTACCGACACGGCCTAATGAAATTATAAAATTAATTATCGAAATTTATTAAATAAAAATATTTAATAAATAATCTACATTTTATTTAAAAAGCTGATTGTTGAAACGCAAACATTGAAATTAAGAATTATTTTCGGACAAAGATCCTAAAAAAACTATTACTCCATAAATAATAAACAAATATAAATAAACGTTACAAAATATTTTACGAAAAATAGATCGTGAAAATAACCTCATTTTCATAGGAAAAATACAATTGAAAACGATGGCGTAAGTTTCGACTTTAAAAATATCATCCGTTAAACCACGACCAAACGAGACCCCGACCCGTTTATTTAACAAAAATTACTCAAAGTTCACTTCTAGACCCCGCTAGTTATCGTTGTCAAATACAAACCCTAAAGAAATTTATATACCATTCATTTACTTTTAAAACTTTTTATAAATACTATAAATATTAACTAAATAAATTTTTTTTTCATTATAACACTTTTCAAAACACACACAACTCAAAAACCCTCTCCCCTCTACCCTCTCTCTCCAATCGCCGCCAGCCGCGAAGCCTGCCGAAAAACCTTTCCCGCGATTTTTTACCGGCGAGCCTCCATCTTCTTTCGGCGAGGCATTTCTCGGCGAGTATTTTCACAACCATCCACACCACCATGTTCAGCCGCTGACCTTCCACCACCAGCAATCATCCTCCACCCAAAGCTTCACACACCACCACTCAACCTACTACCTTCTCCCGCCTCTCCTACGCACCGCACCCGCCGGCACCACAACAACAGCGCCGGCTTTACCAGCCGCTGCCGCTGCCGTGGCGCGGCCATGGGTGGCGGATCGACCACCACAGCCGGCGATGCACCCCTAAAGCCTCTCAAAACCTCCGGATCTTGCCTATTTTTTTTCAATGACAAGGGGTTACATCAAGTGTAAAAAAAAATTTGATAGCATAAAAATTTGCGGTTGAATTTGGTCAAATGAATTATGTCAAATAGGGGCTTCCGTCCCAAACCAACGTCGTGTGGGTGGCGGTCGGAACGACGGTACAGCCACAACAGCCGCACCATTGGTTGTTCGGAGCTTGATGGCTGTGTAACCCCTCGGGGGTGCCTCGGCGGTGCTCAGCCCTTTACAGCCACCGCAGATCAGGCTGCCGTGTAGCCGGTTGTGTCCACCACAGCCACCAACAGCCGCACCAATGGTGTGTCGGCGCTTGTGGTTGTGATAACTATTATTTTGTTAATTTATTCCTTATCCCGCAATTTATCTGTTATATAGTTGCTTTTTCCGATGGTAAAAACGCGGCTCAAACAAGTGATGGAATTACGAATAAATATGCCAATAGGGGCATTTTGGATTTGTAGATAACAACCCATATGGGGGTGTTTGGATCTGAGTTTATGCTTATTAAGGGTGTTTGGGACAGTAGCCCCTAATATAAGCGGTTGCGTTTGGTTTTTACTTGGAATTATGAATGTGGTAAACTAGATAGTTACAAATTTTAGAGACAAGAACAATATTGTGGTAATTGATTGATTTAAAAGTAGGGAAAGTTAATGTAATTTATTGATACATGGAAACATGTATAAACGCAAGGTCATAGCCGAAAATTCTAAAATCTACATACTTATTAATTTTTCTCTTAAACTTCTATTATTTTAAAAATCCAATAAAAGGATAAAGTTATATAGTCTTTATATATTTATCAAATTATAAATAAGACAATAACCGGTGATAGATCGAAAATTATACCTTGGACAAACGATATTAACTATTTTAAATAAAATCGTTCAAGAAAAAGAAACATTAAACGTTATAATATATGTATTTATATAAGTCACACTAAAATAATAATATAAACTTTTATAAAAATTTAAAGACGTAAATGGCTAACTTGGAACCTTAAAACGTATGTTCCCGTTTATTAAATAAATCATTAAGGAATCTTTAGTAAATTTGTCGAATGCGGTTACGACATCGAATAATATTGTTTTAGAATTAAATCTCGGTCGCTTTTCTTATGTATATATAAAATGCATGAAAAGAATTGCATACCTTAATAAATGCACTTCGATAAAATTGCCTTTGGTTATATAATTCTCGTCATGAATTATACTCGTCCGTTTTCATAAGTAATTATTATGGAATATACATAACATACTGTTTTGTCATTTTGTTTATTTATTTGGGGCCAACGAACCTAAATGTTATAATTTTAAATTGAGTCTTTTTATTTTTGAGTCATGTCGATGTAACTATCCATCCGAAAACCCCAAAACTTATACCTCCCTAAATGAATGGAGTATTACCACTAGGATTAATTACAACTTCGCGCTCAGCGACAAGATGTTCAGTGAGCCACATGGTAATAGATTAACCGCTTATTGCTTACGAGCAAGGTGAGTTCATAGCCTCGCATTTAACTCTTTTTATCTTTTAAAACCCTCGAAGGAGATACATGCTTGTTTAGAAAATCGAACACAGTGATTTATTGATGAGAACCGAGTTATATATATAATTTTTTTTATGCTATGAGTGTTATTGTTTGTGGCCCTTCCTTCATGAACCGTCACATCACCCGCTAACCGTGAACGCATGATGCAATAATAAAATATCAATTTTGGCCTAACGACCTTTCTGGCGGTTGTGTTTCCTTGCGAAGGGCATACGGGGACGATATTTTATTTAGTATTGGGAAGTGGGTACACTATCACTCACAGGTTGGGCACATGATAAGGTTCGGATTTCAAGGCTCTAGCATCGTTTTGATTGTTCTAGTGAATAAATTTTTGCTATCTTGTGTTCAAAATGATTGTTTAAGTAAACTCTATTAATCCACTCCAAACGTTTTTCATTGACGTTTTCGCGTGTTTATCACAGAGTATTATTGCTTAACTTGGAATGGGATGGAAGGCGGATATCGAAAGGAACGAGGACTTGGTGAATTTTGCACATATGATAAAAAAAATGTTTTCCATTTAATAGAAACTTAAACATGTTTTGGATTATTGAAATGGAGTTTTTATAAAGTTAATTGGAACCTTTGTAACTCTGATCTTTTTAATAAAAATTGAATGTGAGATTACCGTGACTCGTGAGCTTATATTATGAAGTATCACCCCAATGTTGTATTCCCGCTGCGTCTGGTAAATTTGGGGGAGTTAACAATTACCAACCAAAAAATACATCCGTGTTTTGAAATCACTCAAAACGCTTAAAAACCAAAATGTTTCACGAACCTTCGAACAGAGCTTTCATTGTCCCCGTCATACAAAGCGTCAAATCCCTCCTTTAAATGTATATATAAATAATTGTAAACTAGTTTTTCATCTTTATATAACGTCATAAATATAACACCAAAATAATTTACCTTAAAATTCTTATTCATGCTATTCATAATTTTTATAATGGTCAAACAATCTGTTAGCTGCAATTCCTTATAATCAACCTAATTGTGTTCAGCAACCACTTTATAATGTTTGTTTGAAACAGAGCCGTAAATCGTTATCTTGTGCGGTTCAATACACAAAGTATGACCATCAAAGAAGGCTGGCTTGAACCCACCACTCCACTCCGTATAGCCTCAAAGGCATCTGCTCTCAATCTTTTAATATGTACACACCCTTAAAAATTAAAAAGACATTAATCTAGATTATACAATAACAAATTATAATGTTATCACCAAAAAATAAACTACATAATTAATAATTTTCTCACCTCAGAAAAAGGCTCAAGATATGATCGATAAAACGTCTCGCCATTAACCCAAGCAACTGCTATAGGGTGACGATCAACATGTGTATAATATTTAAGACCCCTTTCTTTATATGCCTCCAAAATCCACGTCTATAAAATAACTACTAGTATTAGAAATAATTCACAAATAACATAATAAAAAAATATGAATTTAACAATTGACGCTAGCCTGAAGTCCCATGTAAGCCGACAATGTATACTTTGCAGAACGATAAGAACGACGAATACGACCACGTAGGAAGCATAAAAACTGCTCCAACGATTTGGGGTTTACATCTTTTTAAGACTTGCCGGTACAATTTTTAGGCCAAATTTAGAACCCATGGGATACTTTTTCCCACATGTTTATATCATCTACTAAACTTAACCACCAATTCGGGACATTATTCTTAGGCTCTATACCTAAAATACCAGATGCAATACCTAATAGATAACGGCAACACATCCACGTCTCTCAACAAAAAAAAACCTTCGCTTAAAATCTTAACTATCAACAATTTGTCCTATTATATTATTACCAATCTACAAGTGACTCCAAACAACACGTCTTCTAAATCCAAAGAGACCGTGTAAAAAATCATCACTAAATTCTACAACCAAATCATAAACCCCAGTTAATCAAGCAAAATTCATCCCTATGATACCAAATTGTATCACATGACCATTTAAACTGTACTGAAAAAGGAACAGCTTCCGTTTACATCTTTTAAACTCTCTATTTGCGACAACACATAAAGTGTATTAAACCTACAATTCTCAATGACTTTACATACTATAACTAACAACCAACCAAAACAAAACACTTTTCCTAAATAAACTTCCCTATCGGGTGCCCTTATTTTTTTCACTAATCACCATAATCAACGAAGAGCTTACTTCAAATTGACAAAGCCACAGGAGGATCCTAAAAACATATAAAAAATATATTATAACACATTGTTAAACAAAACAAATAAATAATAAATATAATGTTCGAAAAAAAAACTTACGTTGTAATTATCCATATGATAAGAAACTATAACAACCACTACCCGCAGAACCACCAACACAACAAAACCCCCAACCAACAGAACCGACCACAAGAAGCTTAACACCACCGCTGCTGAACCACCACTGCTACACCACCACGTCGGAACCACAACCGCCGCACAACAACGCACCACAACTCCACCACTTTTCTTCTTCTACTTCTTCTCTACTACACAACTTCTATAGTAAACTCTTCTTCTACTTCTTCTCTGCCATTGCTTTGCTTAATTTCGCTCCGAAACACATATACACAAAAAAAAATTTACCACCAAACATATACAAAAAACTTACTGTCTAGTCATTTCGATGTCAAGTCCCACAGTGCAATTCGCTCCATGTATGGAGCGAAATCCGTACAAAGATTCCATTCCACTTTTATTTTTTTTTAAATTATGCAATTCGCTCCATGTATGGAGCGAAATCCGGTGTTTTCAACTTTTTTTTTTAAATGTAATCGAAATTATGCAATTCGCTCCATGTATGGAGCGAAATCCGGCGTTTTCAATTTTTTTTTTTAAATGTAATCGACTCATGCTTAGACGGTGACACGTGTATTTCGCTCCAAAATGCACATTTCGCTCCATCTATGGAGCGAAATCTTTGATCAAAATAGAAAAATGGGATTTTTAGGTCCTCTGCAAGAGAAACCTATTCAAAATGGTCCTCTGCAGTAATTTTCTCATTTTGAATTACTAGAGAGTTGTCACTTGTCATTATTTAATACACACCTTGTTTGCATTCAACATTTTCAAACTCCCCAATGTCCTAACAAACAGTGTCCAGTGATTAAGACAAAACATCTGCTTTTAGCTTGACTTGACTTGCTTCCAACCAATTTAACTACGGTATTATTCGTTCTTCACGCTATTTTTATTAATCAAATTGATAAACAAAGGTATAACGTAAGTTGTCTTTTTATAGGCGATCGTATTAAGGGACTAGCGAGAAGCTAGTAAAATCAATTACAAAGTACTTGATAGGAAATTAAAAGATTCAATAAACCAGACTATCTTATTAGGATAAACCTTTTTAATACTATCAGTAATATTTGTGAAATATGAGAGCTTAATGTCATTGAAAAGGAGACCTTTTTATATACGCTTTGAGTGAAGACTGTTAAAGATTTGATCTTTTAAAATGAGAGAATATGTAACATCCTGTGGAAGAAGAAAATAAATTTATAATATTATTATAGTTTTATTAAAATAATAAGAAAATGTAATCACTCTTATTACTGAAAGAAAATTTTGAGGTAACGTAATGTTGTATTTAAGTATTAGCTCGTGCTTACATTACTAAGATACTTTGATGATCTCACTAAATTAGTGTAATAATGACCCGAGTAGTTAAACTTCAAGTTTTGGTATAAACTGGTATAAGGGAGTTACAATGTAAAGGAGGGTGGTTTGGATTTGGACCATCCATCATACCAAATCCTTTATCTAGGGTTTCCAAATGAGCGAATCCGGTACCTTTCAATCCATGAATAAATTAGTGTATTAGACACCCAAGAGAACACATGAACTTGTAGCTCATCACGAACTAATATAAAATCGACTAACACACCGCTTACCATGTTGTTTTGAGTTGTGTTTATTGTGCGCACCACTGTTATTAGAAACAGTTTGATGTGGAATGGTGCAATTCAAAAAGAACCACAAACATATGAGCGTCAAGAAAACGATCATATGTGACACTTATATCGTTGGCATATATCATTTTGTAAAAACGCAAGATATGCTACAAACATCCATAGAATATCAATTACAAATAATTGTGATACTGTCTTGTTACTTGTATTTTTTGCACATAAAAAACAAGGGTTTGAAAACGATCATTTAAGCAACTTTCACAAGAAAGTTCATATGCGTGCCCAAATTTGGTTACTAGTGCATTGACAAAAAAAAAACCATATAGCAAAAAAAACAACACTTTAAACATGAGGCCCAACACATAAGTCATATAAAAAAAATTATTACTAATATACACATTTGTCGACAAACTAGCCTAAAATTCGCATAAAATGTGGCCCAAAATCTGGCCCAAAGTAAAAAAAAAAATAGCCCAAAATTAGCCTGAAATCTGGCCCAAAGTAAAAAAAATACAAAACGGTCCCTCAACTTTTAACTATTTACGATTTTCTTACACAAAAAATCCCGTAAAAAATTAACAAAAAAAACACGTCAAGTTTTTATTGTTCACAACTTTTTTACATTCATCGGCCCAAATAAAAAGATATCGAACCGTCCCAAAAAAAGAAAATATTCGGGAAAAAATTAACCCGTCCCAACGCAAAAAAAAAATTCCCGAATCATACAAAAAAAGGAAATATCCGGGAAAAAATTAGCCAAAAAAAACCCAAAAATAGCCTAAAATCTGGCCCAAAGTAAAAAAAAAATACAAAACGGACCCTCACCTTTTAACTATTTACGATTTTCTTACACAAAAATAAGTAGAAAAAAAATAGCCCAAAATTTTTAGGTGGGTGGGGGGAAGGGTGGGGTGGGGGGGGTGCATGGGGGGGTGGGGGAGCGTGATGAAAATTCTGGCCAAAGTAAAAAAATTACTAACAGGACCATCAACTTTTTAACTAATTACGATTTATTACACAAAAAACCCCGTAAAAATTACAAAAAAGAACGTCAAGTTTTTATTGTTCAACAACTTTTTACATTCATCTTGCCAAATAAAAAGATATCGGATACGTCAAAAAAATAATCTGAGGAAAAATTAACCTTGTCCCAAACACGCAATTTTTTTTCCCGAATATACAAAAAAGGAATATCCGGAAAAAATTAAGCAAAAAAAAACAAAATAGCCTAAATTGGCCCAAAGTAAAAAAAAAATACAAAAGGACCTCACCTTTTAACTATTTACGATTTTTTACACAAAATTTCCCGTAAAAAATTTACAAACCGTCCAAAAAAAGAAAATATTCAGGAAAATATTAGCCCGTCCCACGACATAAAATTTTTTTTCCCCGAATCATACAAAAAAAGAAAATATTAAAAATTAGCCCCGAATAACGCATCGCCAAAAAAAAACACCCCCCGAAACGTAAAAAAAAAGATATTCGGGAAAAAATTAGCCCCGCCGCATCGCGCGGGTTATTTGCTTGTATAACACGCATTCAGTGACAAATAATCATCTGTCGTTTTGACCAGTTGGGCCACTGTGCAGACTAGTAACGGGCTCCATTTTAGCCAGCCCGAGTTGATGTTTTTTTTTTTAATTATTATTATTATTTTTATGTAATTTTGAGAATGCACAAAGTAGGGAGGAAAAAAATTTACAAAAAGTTCTGATTTATTCAGAATAAAAAAAAATATCGCGAAAACAACTCGAATACTTCTAATAACTTTAAAATAATCGACATGGTCAAAAACGTACAATCATTATATTAAAAAAAACCATATAACAAATACACACTTAAAAACTCTGAGCGCACAACACATAAGTCATATAAAAAAAATTTGATAACTAATAATTACACATTTTGTTTTTTAAAAATCCCCCCCCTTTTATTGTTTCTCGACAAATCTAGCCTTAATATTCGCCTTTAAAATGTGGCCCAAAATTGGCCTAAGTAAAAAATAAAAAAAAATCTTAGCCCAAATATTAGCCTGAAATTGGCCCAAAGTAAAAAAATACAAAACGGTCCCTAATTTTAACTATTTACGATTTCTTCGATTTTCTTACACAAAAATCCCGTAAAAATTTACAAAAAAAAGCACTGTCAAGTTTTATGTTCACAACTTTTTTACATTCTCGGCCCAAAAAAATGATATTCGAACGTCTAAAAAAAGAGAATATTCGGAAAAATTTAACCCCGTCGCCACGCAAAAAAAAAATTCCCGCAAAAAAAAATACAAAACGGTCCCTTAACTTTTGACTATTTACGATTTTCTTACACAAAAAATCCCGTAAAAAATTAACAAAAAAAGCACGTCAAGTTTTTATTGTTCACAACTTTTTTACATTCATCGGCCCAAAAAAAAGATATCGAACCGTCCCAAAAAAAGAAAATATTCGGGAAAAAATTAGCCCGTCCCAACGCAAATTTTTTTTCCCCGAATAATACAAATAAAGAAAATATTAAAAATTAGCCCCGTCATAACGCAACGCGCGGGTTCTTTTGCTTGTTTGTTTAATATGTCGTTTATGATCAATATTAGTGGATAATTAGGCCCAAGCCCGGTTTGTGGGCTTATGGTCTGTTAGGGTTTCATGTAATCTCCTACATATTGTGGTCGATAATAAAGTTATACCAACGGTGAATTATGTAGTCTAACATGGTATCGGAGTGGGTTTGATCCTCAGATCTAGATGGCTACGTTGAGCCGCCTCTTCTAAGCCACTCCGTCAAACCCTAGCCACCACCCTTTATCCATTATAAGAAAGAAAAAAACAAATCAAATATCATCACGGTGGTATGGATGCTGATGATCCGGCTACTGGTGGAAGTGGTGCAGGTCCCAAGATAGAAGAAGTATATTAAGTTTATTACTTATCTGGTTAGCGTAGGAAGTTATATGTGAAAAGATGTTTTGTTGATATCTTTCTTATGACTAAAAAACAAAAACAAAAGGTTTTAGTTTTTTTTATGGTTTGTTTAGATTTTATATGTTTTTTTCCCGTAATTTGTGTTGTTGATATGTGCTAAGGTCACAAATCCACACAATTGTGACTTGTGTTGGTGATTTGTGCTAAGGTCACAAATCCACACAATCGTGATTTGTGTTGGTGATTTGTGCTATGGTCACAAATCCACACAATCTTATATTGTTGTTCGTGCTTCGGTCACGAGCCGGTTCAGATTTCTTTATTACGTTAATGTTTTGTTTTTTTTCTTTTCTAGTTTACTACTCCAGTCTGAGCTTTCGAGATTTCGCCGCCCAGACTGCGGGGGAGTATTAGTGGATAATTAGGCCCAAGCCCAGTTTGTGGGCTTAGGGTCCGTTAGGGTTTCATGTTTTTTTTTGAACGGCTGATAATATATTAAAAAAAAGTCTAGCAAGGAGCTAGAAACTTAAAAGTACATATGAATTACAAAAAATAAAAGCATAACGATGCAACCCGGGACTTTAACTGCGAAGGAAACTAAAAGGATGAAAAAACTTTTGAAAGGGATGGAAAAAACTTTTTTGTAACGGAGGCCAAACATTCTGGTTTTCACTCCCCAAAGAAAAACCCCCCACACGGAGGAGAGCCACCGGTTTTCACTCCCATGGTTGGTTTTTGAAGAAACCCCTAACACAGCCCCGAGGAAGAAGGCGGACAGAAAGATGCTTCTGAAAACAAAGCATTTCAACCATTGTCCACAACACTTGCCGGTCATTAGATGGGACTTCAGCCAATCCGTCCTGGATAAAATCAAAAAAATTTTTGCCTTGTTAGGAGCCAAGGATAACGAATAGAACAAACATAATCACAAAAATGTCCACTTTTCCTCCAACGGTTTGAGAGTTTAAAAGTTAACGGATGTTAAAAGTAAACTATTTCGGAATCTCCAAAAAACGACGTCAGATAGATAAGAAATGATGGAAAAGCAATGTGTTTCTTGTCTTTAGGAGCATGCCAAGAGGTTACCAATCTTTAAACGCCTACAATGGATATAAAGCTTGGAACAAAAGGGATTTATTGCGCACCATATATACTCGAGCTTCCATAAATCGGAAAGCCAATAATGCATTCAAAGAAAATATGTATTGGCTGATTCATCGTTAGCATCTGCAAGGGTAACATGAAATTGTCAGATTATCCATTCCTCGCAAAGAGAGATTCAAACATGTGAGGAAGCCAGATCCAATGACAATCTCCACATAAAATATTAACCTTGCGGGGATTGATTTCTGTCCCAGACAAGTAGAAAAGGAAGGGAAATAGGAAGAGTCTTTTGGTCAATAAATTTTACGAGGCTACTTTACCATGAAAGTACACATTGGGCCAAGATTCCAATCACATGTGTATTAGCTAGCCAAACAAATATTTAAGTTGGTCCATTCCCATTCAGCATGTCGCGAAATAAAAAAAAAGCAAGATTTCGACACCAATATTGTCTTCGTCCTAGACAAATTCTAATGCCATTGAACATTAATGATACGGTCGGTGTTGAGGACTATCTTGTCTACGTTCATATCGGTAATAGAAGATTGTACCTGATAGAGGAGAGAGGCATCGACCATATACCCCCCATTATATCTTTCAAAAACGTATACGAGTTCCACAACCTGCATTAAAACGAAAAGATTATTCAAATATGATAAACTTCGGGGTTAGGGAAAGTTTTGAGGAATCCAACATGTTAGCCAATCATGTACCCTTGAAACTGCAGCCATTATTATCAAAACCACTTTCATGACCATGAAAAGCTTTAACGACTTTAACCCATAGATCATTTGGAGAAGTGAACAACCTTCAACGCCATTTTTGGAGAAGAGCAAGGTTAAAAGCTTTAAGACTACCAATGCTTAAACCTCTATTATCATAAGAATTTAAGATAATAGAACACTTGACCCATGCCATTTTCTTGCCATCTTGATTACCTCCCTAAAAGAAGTCAGACCGAATTCTTTCCAAATCATTGAGAACCGATTCAGGGGCTCTAAAAATTAAGAGATAATAGATGCTGAGACTTCCTAACATAGACTTGATAAGGGTTAGACAACCCCCTATAGAAAGGAGACTGGCTTTCCAAGTTGAGAGTCTCGAGAGAAAACGATCAATTAACATCTTCCAGCTGACAATGGATTTCATGTTGGAGCCAATAGGAAGACCAAGATAATTAAAAGGGATATTACCTGCAATACATCTCGCGTTACTAGCCATATTATAAACCTCATCCTCGTTAACCCCAATACCATAGATATTAGATTTATGGATGTTAATCTTGGGCCCCGAAGCAAGATAGAAAACATGGAGAACACGAAGGATGTTTTCTAGATCTCCAGCGTTTCAGTCAGTAGTAATTATCACATCATCTGCAAAAAAAATGGTAAATATTGATAGACGAGTTATTAATATTAATACCATTGATTAGACCATTACCCACAGCATCAGCGAAGGCATTATTAAGACCTTCCATGACAAGAATGAAAAGAAAGGGAGATATGGGATCTCCTTGTCTAAGGCCACGATTGATAGAGAATTCGAACGTAGGGCTATCATTGACAAGAATAGAGGCTCTTGAAGATGAAAGACATGTTTTGATCCAAGAACGCCATTTAATTCCAAATCCAAGACTATCGAGAATATGATCTAAGTAATTCCAGCTAATAGAGTCAAAAGCTTTCTCAAAATCCACTTTAAAAACGAGAAGCTGTTTTTTTTCTTTTTTTGTGTCATTCTATGATTTCACTGAGAATGATAGGGCCGTCAAGAATTTGATGTCCAGCTATAAATGATGATTGCTCTTTACTAACAATCTTATCAATCACTTTAGATAACCGGTTTGCTAGAATCTTGGCAATGATCTTGTAGTGGATGCCAATGAGCGATATAGGACGAAAATCAGTGATGAGAGTAGGATTGTTAACTTTAGGAATGAGAGTGAAGAAGGAGGAGTTAGCTCCATAAGGCATATCACATGAGGCAAAGAATGAATTAATGAAATCGTGCAGGTCCTTCTTAATGATGTCCCGATATTTTTTCACAAAAGCAAAGGAAAATCCGTCAGGACTAGGAGCTTTACTACTACCACAATCCCAAACGGCCTCCTTGATTTCCTCATGAGTCACCAGTCTTTCAAGATAATCCTGATCCATGCTATTAAGGGTTTGAGAATAAGGAAGGTTAGGGAACGAAACCTGAGAGTCTTGGGCTTGAAATTTGACTTTGTAAAATTGAAAAAATGCATCTTTGATCAAATTGGGGTCTGTAATCCAATTGCCTTCAACCATAATACCATTATTCATCTGATTTTGTCTTTTCTAATTGATTAACCCATGAAAGAATTTTGTGTTTTCATCCCCTTCAATATCCCATTTGACCCGAGCTTTTTGGATGAGATCCATCGAAGCGAACTTATCTATGATTTCGAGCTCATGAAGAAGATTAAGGCGATTCTCAGTGTCAGAAGGCGAGGCGGAGCCCTCATTGATTTTCTTTCCAATGGAGGATAATTCCTCAAGAGCCGCAACTTTTCTGTTTCTCTCCATAGTCTTGTTGTTGTTGTTCCATTGCCGAATCTTAGCTTTGAGATGTCACACCCCCAAAATCGGACGGCAGCGGAATAGTAACATTGGGGTGCGACTTCAAGGCACAAGGGATAAGTCACAGAAAACGACCTCAAAAGAGACGTTTAATTAAATTTCATATTCGTTATATTAAAATCAGAGTTACAAAGGATCCCATTTATAATGCAATAGAAACATTTTTTTAACGTTTGTCGAATGGTATACAAGTTATTAAGCCTTCAAAAATATATATCCGCGCGACTCGAATGCTCCCAATGCTCAGCTAGCAAAATAATAACCTGAGAAAATACACGCAAAAACGTCAACAATAATGTTGGTGAATTCATAGGTTTAAGTAAAAAAAGCAGTATTGAAATAATTTAAGAAATATTTCAGAAGAAAAGTAGCGTTACAACATTTAAAAGTGTTATTTCCGAAATCTGAGTAGTAATTCATTAAATCAAGAAGTATTTAAAAGTGGACCACAAGACTTAGGTAATGGTGGACTAAGTATGTATTCCAAAGTCCAAAACAAATAATAGCAGACTATGTACGTATTCCATAGTCCAAAATAGGTAAGGTAGACAAGAGAAACACATTCATCATGTCCAACACTTTGTATTATTGCACTAAGCTCATGACCCCGAAGCCTTAACTAGAGTTTTGCCCTAATCGGAATATAAAATGCTTGCCAACACCCGAACACCTCTCAAAGTTAAATGCACATTGATCAAACTAGTGACCCAAGGAAAGGTGGGGATTGTCAGTCTTGATAGATCTATCCACAACACTCGCGCTTACTGCAATAGTTTTTAACGGTTCATGATAAATAGTGACTTCACGGCAATACGGTAACTTAGGCATTAATAATCAGGCAATAAATCTGGATAGCATACACTTTGTAAACACTTTGAAAACACTTGTGTCCAATAGTAAAAACAAATAATGTGTTCAAAATTCACGGTTTCAAATATAGGTATTCAACGATCTCAAATCATGTAGTAACAAATCAAGCTTTAGTAAAAATAGTCATGTAACGCTTATGTAGTAGAAATCAATAAGTTTATGTAGTAAAACGAGCACGTATTCTCACCCCGAAAACAGTTTATGAAAACCATTAAAAGAGAAAATGTGGGGCTATGAACTCACCTTGATCAACGATCACGATCGAATAAGCCAAATAAATCACAAACGAAGCAGTAACGATCTTGATCACGACCTATAATTACGTCGCTTGATTACAATACGTACAAAATACGAGCAACGATGCGTACATCGTTACGACGAAAACATATATATATATATATATATATATGCATACATAC